>JAULBR010013229.1:0-15962 GCA_032355825.1 Melanodrymia aurantiaca
GACGTCCAATAACCGCTGATTTATAATCAATGTGTTTCTAGTGGCGTCGTTAAATAAAACAAACTTTACTTTACAATTAGTAAAGGGGCGGGGAGTATAGCTCTGCCTAAGAGCGTTCGAAAGGTCGATCCTCCTCAGTGGACCTGTTGGGTTATCTCTCCTTTCAACTAGTGATCGATGACTGGTCCGTGAAAGCCAGTGGTGTGTACTATTCCGTCTGTGGGAAAGTGTAAAGTGACACGAACAGTACTTTCCTCATTCACTTGAGTAAAGAATCTATTGTGTCTAATATGTTTGCATCTGTTGTCATCTTCCTTAAAGTGTGCGTCAAACGCCCGAATGTTGCTCAGACCAATATAGCAGCCAGCCAATAGGTTATTACAATTTATGCAATGCGTGTGATGTCAGATTGTTCGGAAAACGCCATCTTGATTCCTTTCGGTGCTCCTTTAGTGCTGTTAGTCATGTGAGAGAATCCTACCCTTCTATCCCCCAAACCTGCCCAAACTTTCCTGTCGTGGACGCAAGGGCTGGCCTAGGCCAGAACTCATACCCACGACAAGCGTCTGCTATAACAGCTTGCTCTGAATGTGGACGTTAGACATCTTGATCTTGACCTTGACCCGTGCGTGGACGTAGCGCTTTGCTCATTAATATTGGTGAACAGGATGTCTCAGAACGATAGTCTGTTATGTCGATATGCTTAGTATGGCATACATGTTTGCTGTTACAGAGTGTCGCGGTGTGATTGTGGTTACAGCACAGTACAGCATACTGTGCTGTAGCCACAATCACCCCGTGACACTCTGTAACCGCAAACATACACAGGAGCCTATCTTTAATAGCCAATTCAAGCCATCTGACCCAGACCTCATTACCCAACTGATGCCGAACTATCAACAATCTGCATACATATTGCTAAAGCATACACTTTATATAGTGAAAGTATGCACGCAAAACATCACCTGAGCAAGCTTGATTTGGATCTAAAGAACTCTTCAGTTTCATTTCAGATCTAATTTCATCAGTGTTGAAACGTTTTATTTTTAAAAATTAACCAGTACAATTCGTCACGATAAACTTGGACAATAATATACCGAGAAAGACATGAACTTCCTGATTGACGATTATATGTATGTCAAGTTGAGATGAGAATATAGAAAGTAAATCAATTGTAACCACTGTAAACCAGTCTTTTCACTAAGTACATGTTGTATTTGAATCCGAATTTCTAACTAACCTAGATAACTCGAAACAAAAGCATCTGATGGAATAAATATATCTTTGTCAGTAAACAATACTGAATTTATTATATATCTATAACTTCATTATGTTTGCTACCTTTAAAGACACAATGCCTAGTTTTAAGATGAATCCCACGTGCTTGTTCAGCTAATGCTATTTGTAACACACTTCTGACTAATGGAGCATTTTTTATTATTAAAATTTACAGTGATTTACATCTTATTGCTTATAATATCAATATCTGTTTATCCAATGCGTTTGTAGTAGCTGCATATGGTTTTTGGACTTTTGTCTACAATAATTCGGCACGGGATAGAGTATTGTAGTCAAATGTGCACATTAAGCTACTGTAACAATTTGGATGACCAGAAACACATTGAATTAACATAATTTATATTAACATTGTCAGCAATAACATCTAAGTACATGTTGATTTTAATAATACAAAATGTTTCATGAGAAAGAAATATGCTATAAATAAGTTTAGTTGCCCCAGCACGATGGAATGGAGCTTAAAACTGGACAGTATGCCTTTAAAGTTGCCGATATAAAGCAGACAAACGTTTCACTGCAAAATATAGTCGGAGATTACCCAGGGTCTAGATGACATTGTGTTGGTTAGATGACCCTGTTACAAAGACTCAGAGTATTCTCGGACTATACAAAATGATGCGAAATAAACGTCTGTTGGTAGATATGGAAGGACACACACATTCGACGTCTTCTGAATGGTTTTACATGTATAGAACAACAAATCATTGCTGTTTTCATAAACTACTGAGCATGAAATAGTAGCTATTCAGACCGCACGTATGTACCGAGACGATGTTAGACCATATATAAAATAGATGGAAATATGTCAATGTTTGTTTTCAAATCGACATGTCCAAATGAATAGCGAAAGACGTCTGCTTCAATCCAAAATGGCGGCTCTGTTGATGGCATGTTTGTTCAGTGTTTAGCTCCACTCGTTCCCTTCTCTATTCGTCGAGTGCGTGACGTGGCAAGCGTAGCACGGTGACAAGACTCAGTTCAACTTTAGCTTATATTACAGCTTTTCAGCTCCCATTATGCGAATATATTGCAAATATTTACATAGTTTGCCATCTATTGTGAGTCTGTACCGGGGCTGCATTGATCGAACATAGATAATGTCGACGGCCGACTTGATATACGAAACCGGAGTGTAATATCTTTTATCCCTCACGTTCTGGAAGGCTTCATAAATACACCCCAATGTACTATGATTGATTAAAAAAACCATTCAGAAGGCTTTCTCTTTATGAACAGAAATGCAGTCTTGATTTGCTTCCAAAATGTATTTTAGATATTTTGTTTCACATTCCGGAGTATCTTTTGTTTTTCATTCTTGTTATGACGCATCTACGTAAGAACCATTATCCAAATTATATGCAACAATGCTATAAATGTTTAATAATGTATAAACTTGAATAATTATGCCAGCCAGCTTTTCCAATAATTGTTCATATTATATATACTGTAGGCTACATTAGATCGTCACATCTGTTTGGCGCCGTTTCCAAGGACAGTAAGACCAAACAAATAAGACATACAACATAAAACAAACAAATTAACTGGATAACATATTTAATTCATCTTCCCTATTTGACCGTTACGTGTACACGTCCGAAGCTAAACGACTAAAGACTGATATTTGCATTAATTCTCTGATCGTCTGCTATCTTTCAATATGGCGGATCACTGTTTTCAGGATCTGGCTCAATATCGTCTTTTAACCATCCTTTTGATTAGCGGAAATTGTGTGTGCCCCAGAATATCGACCATGGATTCTGAGAAAACAGTGCATGGCTGGTGCCTTGGTAAATCATTATTGCGTGTTTGAACACTTCGCTTCTATTACAAGGATGCTGTCAATTTATGAAAATCTTCAGAATGAAATTGCTCATGATATATGTTTAATAAAACCCACATCTCTAATTGTCTGAATGTCTGTTTAGATGTCTCCTTTAATCCACTCACACTGCTGTGAAATTATGATTTCAAAACAATAATTTTGTTCCATTATTTATGTGACAATAACCGTATACTACTGAAAGTATAATACAACTTCATTCATATAACAATAGTTATATTTCCAAAAAAACTAATATCCACAATTAATATAACATTAACTAATGAAAATAAATGTGTAAAGAAAAGAATTAAAAACATTAAGTTAGTTATTTACGTGCTCATATCCAATTAAGGTCCAAGCACGTCTGTCATGGTCACGCAGTCTAGCTGACTCGACTGCCTGTCCAGGACAGCATTTAGTGTTAGTATGATAGAGGAAACTCGCTACTCCAAATTGATAAGTAGGAAGGGATCTTTTATATTCACTTTCTAACAGATAGGATCGTACATGTACATACCACGGCCTTTGTTGAACCAGTTGTGGACACTGGTCGGTGTAAGTGGACGTACACCTACCCATTGAGCCTTGCGGAGCACTCGCTCTGGGTTGGAGTCGTTACTGGGATTTAACATCCCATATATGCCACGAATAGGACTTGAACCTAGAACCTACCAGCCTGAAACACCACACCACGGACGCCGGACAAAACCTGAATTTAAAAGTCTTGCTTATTCAGTAACTGGAGGAGGGAGCGGTGGCTGCTGGTGTCGTCAGGACCGACCCGCGCCAGGCTGAAGCACCACCATACGTCAAGCAGGCCGAGACTCGAAGTCTAAACAAATATGCCAAGCCCTATCTTAATCCTGAACTTTGGAAAGCGCATTCATCTAGTTTGATATATCATATTTCACACACACTAAATCTTGTTCAACAGAAATCTACATGTTTTATTCTCTGACTTATTAACTAACACGCGCTGTATGTTTTTAAACAACAATATAAGAGTACAGTACATGTATTTTAATTAAGTAACAATACATGATGAAAACTTGAAAGTTAAACATGAATGATATATTGCAGAGATAGAAGATGGCTTACAGGTCATAATACAATTAATAACATGTATAATTATTGTCAAATACATTACATACAGTAAGATACGAAATATCCATTACCATACACGACATAATAATAGAAATAAAATAGCAACAGAGTATACCTTTATTATCGTATCATATATTCAAAGTGAAATATTTTCAGAAACCATGATTTAACCAATTACACAATTCCATAATGAATAGCATATCCAGAAAAATATGTACTGTTATATTTCATAATAAAAGAAATAAATATTTCCATTCGTAGCGTAACTAAACCTACTAGTAAAATTAATAAATAGTTGTTAATTAACTAACTAACAGAGGCAAGATAAATAGCCTGTAGTATCTAGGATAGAAATGTTTATTCTAATCTGGACACTATTATATCACATAAAACGTATTTCAAATAGCATTATAAAACATACGATTTGTTTGTTTAGGCATATTTAAACTACTTATATTAACATGATATCCCAAATATGAAATAGTTGCAATATATTGAAATAATATTGTTTAATATTGTTATTGCTTAAAAATGTAAAACCGTATATACATAATGTTTATGATGAAACTTTGATAGCTTTACTGTATATATATATGTAAGATGAAACAAACTACTATATACATGTACAGTACACAATCTTCTATTGGCATTGAACTAATTATATAGCAACTATTTTCAAGTTATACACTAGTCGATCACTTATATATTTCAGGATGTTTTGTAAAAATAGTTGGTTTAGCCTACCCGGTATACCTATATACACGTAACATCTGTGAAGCTCTAAACTGAACAACAATAACTACAAATGCAATCAGTCATACTCGCGTGTGTGGATGGGTAAACAACACGGCACATGGCAACACTGGTTATTAATTAGCCTAGTTTTCCTCGATACTATAGCTGGACATCGGCCTGTGACACGCGGACATTGTGGACAGTACGAACCCAAACATGGTAACATGCGACACAGCTGACAGATTCACAAGATTCAGCTATGCCAACATCTTGCCTGGTTTGAGCTCGACTAACATCTTCATCTGACTGACTGAAATAGCACACAGTTGTAGCAACATCTTGTCTGATTTCAGCTCGACTAAGATCTTGATGAGTAAGTCTTGAAATGGACAGAAACGGAATGAAGTTGTAGGAATATCTTGCCTGATTTGAACTCGACTAAGATCTGGACTAGTAATTCTTAGAATTAATACTAATAGAAACAACACGCAGTTGTAGCAATATTTTGTTTGGTTTCAGCGGAATCGAGAATGAATAGAAACAACTGTAATCATACAGTTAGTATTGCAAGCCTCCCACATATACAATAATAAATTAGTGACTTAATGCAGAAAACAAAAAAAGGCTATTAAACAGACGCGAATCTATAATTATTGCCGTGTATGGTAACCATAAAAAAACACCAAGAACACTGGCTATAACTTTGAAATTATGAAAACTATGGCGGAGTTGAACAACAGCACCAAGCTATGGACTTCCTTGGGCGCACCGTCACTATATCGAAGCCAATTAGTTGTTAAATTTAAAACGGATTTACCCCAGGATTACCATCTCTGCCATAGATATGTCTGTTCGTCGTAGGAGTAGTCTAGAAGTAGCATGTGGTATCTGGTAGTCGAAAAGAAACAATTATTAAGCTGCCAGTCTGGAAGAAGTAATGTGCAGCCTCTGCAAGTCTAGAACTCCAGCGTTTCGTCTCTGACAAGATCGCACTTTAGTTTTCTATATTTGCAGTCTGATACTAGTTTATTTAATAGCCATACTTGAACATGAATTGAATCAGGTTAATACAGGTCCTGGCCACTTCGCATAATGACGTATCCAACTGGTATGACAAGGCAGATGTAGAAATCAAGCACAGATTTGTCAATATGGAGAAACGTTGTCCTTCAATTCTTAAATCACTGTAATATGTTGAGACATGTCAGGAATCGTGTCTGAAAAAGAAAGAAGGCTGCTATAACTATTTGATTAAAGTCAACATGTTAAAATGTTCCATGTGAAGACATTGAAATTAAATGGGCTGGTAGTTCTTTCAATGATATTTAACGATATGCCACTATAATATAATGAGCAAACAGAGGTACATGCGTCGTGGCAAGCACATGGCAACGACACGAGAGGTTCGAAAAGAACACGGCTAGGTGTACTCGATCCATGACTGCAATACACTCACAAGGTCAACACAGTACCTAGATCTCCAGTGTGATAATTAAACTAGTCTGTGTGTACTGTGAACATCATTTAAATATTCTCACTTCAACGTGTTTTAGGCAAACGAATTCAAATCCAATTCATTGCAATAATTAAAGCCGCTGATTCCTGTTTAAGATGAAAATCACCATAGCGTGGCTCAGAGCGTTAAAAATTGAAAAATTATTCAAACAATAACTCAAGACGCGAGATTCCAGATTATGTTTTGGCTGTATACACACATAAGCTACTGTTTAAATAGTGACGACACCATTTGTTCATGAAACATGCTCATATCCTGCACAGACCGCCGGTGGTAACCATCTCAAACTCAAAACAGTGGCTATATTACATAGCAATACATGTGGATGAACAGAAATACAATGAATAGACACATATTGATATTCTAACACAGAACATTCTAATTTTAATACTGTTAAAAGACTATTATCAGGAAACGTGTGACAATAGAGTTAGGTGAGCATGTTATTATTGTGGCATCCTTATAACTCGAATTAGCGGCTTTAATGCATCGGTGTAGAATATAGAATTCTACTAGTTTGTAGTTAAACTCCAGTTCCACCCGTGTGCATCAAGTATATTCTATAATCTGTAGTTACAGTATTATATAATTATTGGAGGAGGGGAATCCTCCTCAGTAGATCCGTCCACTATATCAATTGACGTGGTGTGTGCTATCCCGTCTGTGGAAAGTGCATATAAAATACCCTTGTTCATTCTAGACAACAGAACCCTGACATGACTAAATATGTATCTCTACACAAGGCAGAGTCGAAGGGATATTGTGACAAAGTTGAGATGGCAGGTACTCACAAACCGCAGCCAAAACAGTAAACCAGGGGTTCACGAAAGTTGACCGAACCCTTCCACACCAATGTCATCTGTCGTCAGTACAGCCATATTGTCGAAACGACAAACAAGCGTATACAACAGGTCAAAGTAAAATGTTGGATTTATTTGGCATGAGTGCGCTTCTGATGAGGCGATGTGTTCTTTCAGCAACGTGTTCTACTACAGACACTACACGCGGTTATACTGGACAAGCATCATTCTCCGACATTCCCATAACAATTAACATAAATTATCATCTCCACTTTACACACGGGTAAAGAAATACTAACCAATTCAATGATATGTCGTATATGAATGAACAAAATCGAATTGGTATACTTGTGGAATTCGAACCTACTGTAACAATTCGATTGACATTGCGCTAGATAGACCTAGACCATAACCGGATAACCCAAAACATATCTCTGCATAAGACTGAATCGAATGGATATTATAGCAATTCGGGACGACATGCATCTACGAATCTAGTCGAGTATTCTCTGACGGACAAGGGTCTAGATGGATATATTGGACAAACGACCCTTTTCAACTCAAATTCCATCTAGACCTCTGTCCTTTACAAAATACTCAGCCTTCTATGGACCAGAGCTAAAGCAATAATTATATAGCAAACGGCGAGCGTATCCTTACCAACAAGTGGCATCCATCGTAAGCACAGTAATGTTGTGTTACCATGTTGTTTTCATCGAACTTATTGCGTAATCAATTCATAATAGCAACGCGAAGACAGACAGGCTGGACTTGCCCATCAACACGCACAATGAACAACCTTAGAGATGTGTCCCTTTCATTTACAAATTGGTCGTCTATTTTGAAAGATATTTGACAGATATAGCCAACTTATCTCTTAATGACATAGGTAGTGACTCAGCAATAATATACTAAAATTAGTGTTACTATTAGTTACACATTTTTACAGGGAGTACCAGATGGTACGCTCCTCCAAAATTCTGTCTGAGGAAATACAGACATTTTCAGGGGCGTAACGGATATATAATTTTTTATATCCCCTTTGTACTATTAAACAGAACACCTGTAAATCAAAGTGCAATTTGTGCAGGTTGTGAGTTGTAAATATTTTAATAATATAACACAGGTAAAATCTTCAACCTGTAATACACTGTTCTGATTTGTTAAGTATTATAAAACCAACCTAAAAAGAAATATATTTGTTACACCGCGGACAAGCAATATGGCCGTGCTTGCGACAGGTGCCACCGGTGGAGCAGGATACGCTCATCTTTCGCGGACACTTGGTATTTAACTGACATAACCCGTCCATATTGCATGTTACTTGCCACAGACATAACCCGTTCATATTGCATGTTACTTGCCACAGACATAACACGTCCATATTGCATGTTACTTGCCACAGACATAACCCGTCCATATTGCATGTTACTTGCCACAGACATAACCCGTCCATATTGCATGTTATTTGCCACAGGCATAACCCGAACCGGTCCATATGGCATTTTATAGTTGCCACAGAGATGACCTGTCTATATGGCATGTTAGTTGCCACAGACGTAACCCAACATTTCTCGCTGTATACTTTTATTAAAAACTTGTTTGAAGTATTGCCATTCCTATTCGTATGTCACACCGAGTGGTAACCGTATCCGGGCGTCCACATTCAGACAATATACCCCTCTAAATTAGTTTGCGAGAAACCGAACGCAAATATTTACCAAGCGCAGTGGGTGCTTTTCTAGACAATTCCTACACTCTCTTTTCTTTCCCTATTAAGTGAAACGAAAGACGCTGCTTGTAGTTGGATAGAGACAAGACGAGTATTTGAATGGGTTGATGGTCGCAGCAGATCATGTGCGGCTATTAGCGGTGTTTTGCCGAACTTGTGCTTGTCGTCAAGGCGCTGCTTTGATGACGATCTTCCACTTGTCGGCTTGTTTGGCGCCCTCTTCTCATGATCCCCCAGCAATAAGACAAGTGGTAAGCTATTTCGAGAATCTGATTAGCCGGAAAATCAATCCAGGATCACTTTTGTTAGCGGCTACATGAATATTAAAGTGTGCTAAAGCACACAGCGTGATCCACTCATATTATATATACACACACACCAGAAACAAACTTATCAGTACCTACTTGTCGAGAAGGTGTGCCACAAACAATGATAAGAAATGATCATCACTCATTGTTACCTCTATAGCGTGAATACGTTTGTTCATTCTGTGTTTTCAAATAGTCAGTGACAAAAGGCATCAAACGAAATGAAATGAATGAATGTTTAACGAAACCCCAGCGCGAAATTAAACATCGGCTATTGGGAATGAATGAATAAATGAATGAATAGATGATTAATGACACCCCAGCAAAAAAAAATTACATCGGCTATTGGATGTCAGAACATGATTATTAATATAAAAACGAATGACAAAAAAATATCATTACATTTGATTATTAATGTATATACAATATAGGGTAAATGGTATATTATATTAAATAAATAATTATACACAATGTATAAACATCGCTTCGTGAGAAATTAATGTGATTGTTAATTACTATATGATGTTTGCAGTAGAAAAGTGACTTTTAGACATGAATTACAGAAGAGGTGACTGCAAGAAATACATAGGAAAGTTTTAAACGAAAACTCAAATACATGTAGTTATAGTAGTAGTACTATTAGTACAGATAATGTATTACAAATGTATATACGTGTGTGAAACATATTTTCTACCTAAATTACCAATTTATAAATTATATTTTTATTGTTGCCTTGTAAAAAATCTTCATAAAATGGAGGAAATAAAGAGCATCTATCTAGTGCTTTGGTTGTGTTTCGTGCCAACCAGACTGTGGTGTAAGGTCACTTCAACGCTGCCTTGTGAAGATACGCATTGTCATTCAGCTATATTAATGATTTTGTCGTTTGTATTTCATTTATGTTTGAAGTATGTTCATGTATATTATAGTAAACAATAAAACTGTTTGTTTTCGCATATATGTTTGTACGCGTTGTATATATACAATGCTATTTCTAGTGTTCAGCGTAAGAAAATCGAACACACAACTGTGGGATATTTTCTGAATCGAATTCCAATGTATTTTACTTTGGTTACTAGGTGACGGCACACGACCGTGTGTGGAACTAAAACCTAAAATCACAGTTCGATAACGGACCGCCTCGGGAAGTTCGCGTTATAGCCTGGCAGCCAAATAAAGTTAAACGATGATCTAAGGATTATCTTGCATTTCTAAATGAACGAGAATTTGATCGACGATTGCATAGAGTAGGCCAGTGCTAACCTAGTTTATTACCACAGAGGGCAAACACAACCGGCGAAATAGTTATCATAATAATAATTCACTGAGAAATATCACAACTGCAGTGATATAACTTGCTACTTGATTGGTTGTTTCGACAATCACCAACCACTAGCGCTAAGGTAATGACGTTAGCAAAACACATGACATCATAATTTATTGTAAACATGACGTCTTGCATATTAAGTAGTTCTAACCAGCTTGATTCATACTTTTTCTAGTGTTAGATCGACGTAAAAATGTGTTATATATATGCATCGTGAAATAATTTTTATTTTAGTAAAGCTCGTGACAAAAAAAAATGTTTTTAATATCCCATATAATTATATATACTTTCTAAGCAAAGTAAAATGAACCCCAACAGGATGTAATAATCTTACGGTAGCATAGATATTTGATACGTTGACAATGTTTATGTCCTTATAAATAATGAAAATAGTTTCACCAAAATTATACCAACGTAATCTAAATTTTTTGTTTGCATGCATATCTGTACACCAAAACTTTCACACTGGAGTTGCTGGCAAAGGCTCATGGATTGGTTAGATTGCTCGACCATAATGTATCCCTGTACTGTATATGACGTAGTATCAAGAGACAATAATAGATCAGTTCTAATGCATTGGGTTCTTCAGTGCACCTATATGAGTTGAGGCTGAAGACAATGTATTTGTGTGTTGTTCAATCACAACATCATGATCAAGGACGTGTTTGGTTGTACATGTTGTGGTGGACATCATGAAACAAGATCTCTATGGTAATACAGAAGTTTGATCATGCTGCATGGTTGAGTTTGAAGTCAAGCAATGTATTTGTGTTGTATTGAATGGTCGCATCATGATCAAGGACGTGTTTGTTAGTGTCAGTGGTAATACTGATCAGTTTGTTCATGCATGTATGCGTTGTCAGGAGACAGTCTTTAGGGTACATCATGGCAAGGACGCCTTCCATTGCAGTATACTGTAGTATCATGAAGCAAAATCTCAATGGCAATACATCCGTTTGATCACGCCTATGCATCTGTGTACGTCGAGTCGGAAGACAATGTGTTTAGGGTACATGATGTCAAGAACGCCTCTGTTGCTATGGTTGGTGTAGTACCTCTTCGTTTTATTCTTCCTGGCGTCACCCCACCCCCACCCCCCATTTCATCTTTATGTGTCCAAACTGTTTGTGATGCATCTGGTTTTCGGCCTTGCATGTTCATCATTACATTTTCTTTGTTTGGTTTTCCTTGCCATATTTATTTTATTTCTGTTCTTCACTTTTCTATATTCATTCATGTTCTTTTTTAAGACCGTGCAGATGATGTATTTTAGCTACGTGTTTCAAATGTGATCACTTATGTCAGAACGGCAACAAATACTAACCTTAAACCGTATTTGAAGTCTTAGAATTGAATATGAGTAGAAATGTGTAAAAATGGGTAAATCTTAGTGAGGTAAGCATCATGATAGTTAAAAGTGTCTTCACTCTTCAATAATTTATTTGTTATATTTCAAGTACAACTTATAATAATTGTCAGCGTCGATCTAAAGTTTATGTTAATCGACTGTTATTCTGTTGTGTGGTGTGGTCGCAGGTTGAAAGCGAGATGAGAAGAGAGCGATGCGCTTGCAGTGTATACGACACAATGTCGCATCCGATCCATCATACAGCGTCTGTGTAAACATGTCGTCCATCTGAAGTCCACGAGCCCCAGGCTGTTTGTACTCATTATCACGTCTTGAACAGTTTTATCTCCAATCAAACATCGATTAAAGTTTGTGTGACCTGGACGCATTGAAAAGCGTTATTATTATGAAGAACAATGCTCGAGTGACGCGCATTTCGGTCCACATATAGTGTCTCTTCCAATCGGAAAGGCCACCCTTCCCTAGCAGGCTAACAAATAATAACATGTAGGCATTGTTCCGAAATTTTGTGTAACCATAGCGCCCGAGTGAAATGTACACACACGAAATCGAAACATTATGGGAGTCAATCAATGCTTAACACGCGCTTCTCTACAGCCTGGTGCACAAACTGCGCGAACTCTACGCATTGCACAACAGAACTGGAATAGCACAGTATCTGTTACTCAAAACTGAGTAGACGAGGTTCAGAAGTGTTAGATTTTAATACACATAGAAAAGAACATACGTAATAAAATAATGTTTAAAAAGTGTTATTTCTAATTTGAATGTTTGCTTAAATTATTTAGAAATATATTAGACTGTAATTATAGATTACTACTTCAATTAAAAACAAAACAAATCGAAAATAAACAGGAACGTAATAATTTTTATTAATAAAATTATAGAAAGAATTTAAAATATTTTATCACCACATCCCTATTTCATTTTGTTTTTTGAAGATTTTTACAACATAATACTTTTTCAGTTTAAAGTTTGCTTGTTTAATATCCTTTTCCCTTAGTAACTCTCTTTGTGTGTATTATATAATATTATATAATTATTTGATTAATTGAAATATATTGGGTACAAGTTTTGCAATTTACGAGGCCCTCTGCAGCTAATCACCTAATAACGATATCGGCGACTACAATTATTATACAGAATAGAAACATTCAAAACAAAGTAAAATTATAACTGCTTTATTCGACTGTTATATTTTGGTAGGGCTGAAGCAAAAACATATGTGTCTGCATAAGTGTATCTACATGTAATTATTTTTGTCGTAGTTAATTAAAGCTAAGAACAACTTCTTGATTTTTTAATGTCTTTGTATACGATTTCAATTCAATTCAATTCAATTCAAAATGTACATGAAAATTACATACAAGCATTATTATTTTTCTAATAGTAGTGTGTTTGTTGTTCACTCGAATATTTTGTCTAAAGATGGTTAAATAAATAAAGAACAAGAATAAATTCACAAATTACTAGCAAGGTAGGCTAACTACCACGAGAGGTTTATAATAAAATAGAAATATTAAATATGAACTGTGAGGTTATTCAAGAGGTTTTTTTTTTCGTAAAATTTCTTTCATATTTTGATGCCTACATTTTGTATTACATTTATAATTTTTTATCATAAAAAACATAATTTAGTTTAAAATTATACTAAAAATACAAGCAATTTAAACGATTTAAATGTTAATTTGTATTAAATGACACGTTTTTGTTGGATCTCTGTTACTGTTATAAGTTTTACAGTTCAATTTTTCCGTACATAATTTGAATATAGTCTATGACAAGTAATTAATTCGTTTTACCTTGATCAAACAACTGTTTTATTGATTCCAAGCACATTTTATTGCATATTATACAAACGAATAAAATGTACACACGTAAACAGAAAAGAATAATAATTTTTATTGCTTTGTTTATTAAAACATATTAATAAGTTATAAATTCGATCTAATTTTAACGCTGCACTCTATATATTTAACCTTTTGGATTTATTTTAAAGAAACCGATTTGAAACTGATAGAAGACTGAATTATTTTATTAAGCAATCAAACATTATAAACATAAATATGTAATCTAAGCACCTAAGTTTGTTTAATACATGTACATGTACATGTATATCATTTTACTGAATTCATACTATACTACCAAAGTTTAGAATGGTATAGATTTGTATTTGTGAATAGTGTATACAATTATTAATACATAATAATTATATTAAATTTTATTATATTTATTTTAAATAAAGTTATTGCTGTATTAGGAGCAACATATCCCAATGCAAACAATTGACGTATATTTTATATAGTTACCTATTTCAGAAAATATATTATATCATCCACTAAAATCAGTTATAACGGCACTAAACAATTCTTACCTTGTATTTGACATACCCGCCATTTTAAGAGTGATGTATCAGTTCATTAAGTTGCCAGCGTATACCATCATGGAAGTCAAAATGCGGTCCTATACAGTTAAAACATAGAGGCCAAGACACGAGGAACTCTCGTTTTCCACTGTCATCTCGTCTGCTATCCCATAATTGTTAAGAAATTATCGATGTACAAGAAAGTTAATACAAAGTAAATACCGCGTCAGATTAGTTCAACCACTGGATTAATCAAATAAACGGACTAGACGAATTGAATAGTCGCAGCAATATTTAGTTATAATGAAGTGTTCCATTCAAGGTGAGTACCATTTTAATAGTAGTTGATCTTAGTTGTAGCCATAACAGAAATAATACTTCATACAATAAATACGTTTTAAAAAACGCGTAAAAATCTAAATACAAATTTAATATAAACATCTGCTAAAGATTCCAAAAATATTATTTTGTTCCTAAAATGTCATAGAAATTATTATTAAAATGTTTTTTATTTTCTGTTGATACATTTGAAATAAAAACATCTTTTTAGGTAGATTATTATGAACAAATTATTATATTAAATATATTTGGAAAAAAGGACAAAAACACGCATTTCTCAAAATTTATTTCCTTAATTATTTGTCCAAGTCATTATATCAGTACATTTTGCTGTAATTTTATTTATTGTGTGCTTTTTTGAAGACACATAATATGATTGTAATAGTTTTGACAATAATATTTATTAGTCAACACATAACCTGTGAATCAGACATTACATTCAACAATATCTTGTACCTCGGTAGTGACGTCTGTTTTTATTAATTTTAGTGTTTATAGGAAGCATGATTTATTAATATTGTGTTATATTATATATACGCAGGTTCGTAAAAGAGCTTTGTGTTAATTAATTTAATTATATTTCTAAATCAATGCATGAGTAAACCTATAAAGTTACTGTAATTTCTTAACGTTCGTTTCTGGAAATAATTATATTCAAAATACAAATGTGCTATTCTTGATTGCGATATTGTACAGTTCAGTATTTGACTTGCGGTATTTTCATGCCTATCAATATTCTCCACATACATTTTATTAGTATTACCCAAGAAAAGAAACAAAAACATCTAGAGTAAATCATTGTTTTAAACGCAAGAAAATGCCCTACTTGTATTTAAATCTTAGTTGTGTATTTCTGATACTAGAATGGTTCTAAAACGTTAATACATTGTATATCATTTCTGTCAATTCGTTGGAATCTTGGGTTTGTACAATTATATTCAATAAAATAACCAATTTGAAAAGAATGACTTTTAAAGGTGTACGAATTCAATGACCTTAACGAAGTGATGTGACTGTAAATACTGTACATATAAATATGACTGCATATTCTAGTTTGTATAATATAATAGATTGCTTCATATTTTTAAACTGAAGTTTTGAGTTAATAAATATTAAGCTCTGTATCATTTATTATTATTACATTGGACTATAATTATGCTTTCGTGCTGGCAAACGAATTCGTTTGTCACATCACATAAACTTGATAATGAACTTTGATGGTATATTCACTATTTTATTCATTATA
>JAULBR010013340.1:0-15959 GCA_032355825.1 Melanodrymia aurantiaca
CTCGATCTATAACCCGGAAGCAATCGATTTGATGCAGTGCAACCATATTTCATTCAAATGTTTGTAGAAATAAAAAATGTTATTGCGGTGAGACTACCTCGTGCCAGTGGCCTATGTGGGAGTGGCAACCGCACTGTGGCATGTTGTTGTATTCCTCGATCTATAACCCGGAAGCAATCGATTTGATGCAGTGCAACCATATTTCATTCAAATGTTTGTAGAAATAAAAAAAATTATTGCGGTGAGACTACCTCGTGTCAGTGGCCTATGTGGGAGTGGCAACCGAACTGTGGCATGTTGTTGTTCTCCTCGATCTATAACCCGGAAGCAATCGATTTGATGCAGTGCAACCATATTCCATTCAAATGTTTGTAGAAATATATTTTTTTATTGGGGTGAGACTACCTCGTGTCAGTGACCTATGTCACTGGGAGTGGCAACCGCACTGTGGCATGTTGTTGTATACTCCTCAATCTATAACCCGGAAGCAATCGATTTGATGCAGTGCAACCATATCCCAATCAAACGTTGTCAAAATAAAAAAAATAAAATTATTGCTGCGAGATTACCTCGTGTCAGTGGCCTATGGGGGAGGGGCAACCGCACTGTGGCATGTTGTTCACAACGTCTCAGATATAACCTACACAACGAACACAATGTCCGATTGTTGGCAAGTTCTACGCGGAACAATAGCAAGGTGTGTCGTTCACATCGAGCTTCCAGAAAAGGGGCAGAATTTTCAAAGCAAACTGTAATAACGGGAAATTTAACAAGATTTAAATAGCTCCGTGTTTGACAATACTGTCGTGGATTGTCACAGATCCTAGACAAACACTCCTTTCAAAACCAGGTCGGCAGAAATATCCGACAGACTATATAGGGCAAAGAAAACTACCACATGCACAACAAACATTATGGTTTAGTAAAATCAACTGGCAACGTCTGTTTACCCATTTTATTTGCGAAGGAATAATGATTGTGTTTATTTTATTTACTGAAATAGCAGAATCGAATATCTCGCAAAACTGTTTGAGAAATAAAATGGCCATTAGACATGTTGTAATTTGACCAAACATATCAATGATGTCTCTGATGTGAACTGGAACTATGGTTTATTCATGTTTGGCATGCACTAACGTCACAAAACGCTTGGTGTATTTTACATAGGACAAAATGAATACATGTGTGAGCCAAGTATTTTCAAATGAATCTACTTGTTTACAAACACTTTTATCTAATTTTTATATGTAAGTAGTGAATTTTCTCTCACTCGATAATGCTTAATGCCTCGCAATTTCAAATATTTGAATAACCCAGGGCAGTTTGGATTATGTTGCAAGACGGGTATTACAATTCAGGTAATTTATTACAATTCAGGGCACTACAAACACCAAATCTGTTCGTTTACCTAAAACGACTCGCATTATGTATGCACATCTATATTACTAATCATCATCATCATTATTATTATCATCATCATCATCATCATCATCATCAACAACAACATCATCATCACCATCATCATCATCATCATCATCAACAACAACATCATCATCATCATCATCATCATCATAATACAAATGTAATAATAATATTATTATTATTATAATTATTATTATTAGTAGTAGTATTATTATCATCAAATCATTGTCGTTGTCATTTACAACGATGAGGTGGGGGTATATCACTTATACAGACCAGTCAACTGTGGTCCACAACAGTTTTAGTATAACCAAGGCCGTTGTATCCTATTGAAAAGTGCATATACAAGTTCCCTTTCTGCTTATCAAGCATGGATTGCGAGCTTCCTTCTTCATATTAACACTAACTTAGAAACTTCCCGAAGACACAATCGAGGTGTGTTTCAAATTGAACTGGATGTAAGGACGTACATGTCAATAACTAACATAACTGGGGCATTCCACGGTATTTGTCACGTCCGTCACGATTGTTTCTCTTTGTTATGCAAATAGATGTAAATATTATCAGATTTCATTAATTATTTTGTACTGCAAATTGAAATTCCTAACAGTTGAATTATCTAACAACATAGTGTTTTGTCTTAACTAACCAGAATGATGAAAAACAATCGTGACGGACGTGACCAATACCATGAAATACCCCAACTACAGAAATTCGTAACGTCTTGTATTTTTGGGAATTTCCTCATTGGAGCCAAGTAAAAACTACTCAAGCCTAATGTGTTTCTTTATGTATTTAATCAACTGATTTGCCAAGATAGCGAATTATGTACACCATTATCACCACTGCATCAATACATGCCGAGCGGAATATGTGTATTTATAGCAAAGGGTGAAAAACATGTAGCTATTTTTACGAGTGTTTTCTTCATACGCTTGGTGAATCTTGGCACAGTTAGTTAGCTATAACTATTTTACGTGCTTATATCCAATTAAGGTTCAAGCACCACTCTCATTGTCACGCAGTCCAGATTCTCGACCGCCCGTCTACGACAGAAGTTAGTGGTAGTATGATAGAGGAAACCCGCCACTCCGAATTGATAAATAGCAAGGGATCTTTTATATGCACTTCCCACAGAGAGGACAGTACACATCAAGGCCTTAGTTAAACTAGTTGTGGACACTGGTCTGTGTAAGTGGAAGAAAGCCTATACATTGAGTCTTGCGGAGCATACCCTCTGGGTTGGAGTCGGTACTGGGAGTAAAAACCCCATGTTCAACGAATGGGAATCGAACCCATTACCTACCAGCCTCAAGCCCGAAGCAACTGTTTTCTTTTTATTTAAACGAAGCATAATTATACATATATGCATAACAATGTTTAAAATGTTTAAAAATGAATTCTATAAGTTTACATTTATTTGTTTTCTGCTGAAATGTTTACATAATGATTACCATTTACATATTTTACTAACAAAATTAAGCGTTAACCATGCACTACACCACGGAAGCCGGTCGGTATCTTGGCACACAAACAAACTCTTATTTATATTAATGAAAATGTATTGACATTTGTTGGAAACTAGATTGCCTCCAGTGACGACACCATCTTGATACCCTTGGGTTACCGTGGCTTACTGGCACCAGGGTCATGTGTTGACAGAGAACATACTCGGTAATCTATTGAATTACCCATCCATTGTCAGTCTGATTTCGGCATTGCTGGCTACATTCCCATCCGAGCCCCTAATGAATTCTGTGTGGACGTTGAAGATTAATTACTTTTGGAGTTGCTAGTTGTAGATGGGAAGAGAAAGGA
Organism: Melanodrymia aurantiaca; assembly: GCA_032355825.1. NCBI lineage: Eukaryota > Metazoa > Mollusca > Gastropoda > Neomphalida > Peltospiridae > Melanodrymia > Melanodrymia aurantiaca. The sequence continues at coordinate 3,241 of JAULBR010013340.1, forward strand.
TGAAACAATGACTGCTGCAAATCTGACTGGAATCCCTAAACAGAATTGATTGTTCAGAGCGCGGGTAAACAGACCGTTACGTCTGTCACAGCACGAGTGTGCAAAGTAACATCATGTCCTGCTTGACTTTTCTGTGCAGCGGCACAAGGGATTCGGGATTCCAGGAGACACAAAGGGCATCAATGGTGTAGTCACTCCAAAAATAAATACCTGGAAAGATTAAAGGATTCCACCCCACCTGCACCCAGACGGCTAGACAAGCAAATAAAACAAAGAAATACTTTATTTCTTTCATTTGTCATTTGGAATGACATGATGATAAATAAAGTTTGTTTTATTTAACGACGCCACTAGAAACACATCGATTGTAAATCAGCGGTTATTGGACGTCAGACGCATGGTTATATTGACACATGGTCACAGAGGAAACCCGCTGCCGCCACATAGGCTACTCGTCCACGAATGACAGCAAGGGGTCTTTTATGTGCACTTTCCCATAGACAGGATAGCACACACGACTGAATTTGATAAACCAGTCGTGGATCACTGGTTGGAACGGAAAATAGCCCATAAAAATGCTTTCGCTGTGGAGGATCGATCTCTCGATTACATGATGAAGTAATAACAATAGATTAGTTTAGATTTATGCTCGAGGAGTAGAACAGTTGTGGTGTGGGTGGGGGTGTACGGAGTGCAGGGTGGGAATGGGGGAGCAGTATAGAAGAGGAATTTTCTGCAACAGCAGTTCTGATTTCAAAAGCAGGTACAATTGAAACTGTATGAGCTTGGAAAGTCGAGAAAATTCTAGGTATAAATAACATGCCCGAACACGTATAAAACATTAGAGATGATTGTTTGTGCAACATTCTACATTAGGAATAGATTGCAAAAATGAAATAAAATGTATAATTAATTCAAATTGACAATAATGCATACATATACTTGTATCATATGTAACGAAACTGATGACTAGACAAAATTTATAACAAAAGCTAATAACAAAAGTTAATAAAAAAAGCAAATACCGGCTGATTACCTAGCACTACGAGTGTGTACTCATACTAAACACATTACATGAGTAAATTATTAATGTGACATGTAATTGAACAGTAAATTTCATAATTACGCTTGTTGGATCATGGTTTGTCATAGTGGAAATAAATTGCTTTTTCAATGACAGGTTTAGTGACGAAGTTCATGATGATGATGATGGTGGTGGTGATGATGATGATGATGATGATGATGATGATGATGATAATGATGGTGATAATAGCGATGATGTTGTTGTTGATGATGATGATGTTGATGATGATGATGATGATGTTGGTGGTGATGATGATAGTGATGCTGATGATGATGTTGGTGGTGGTGGTGGTCATAATGATTGTGGTGATGATGATGATGATGATGATGATGATGATGTTGATAGTGATGATGATGATGATAGTGATGATGATGATGATGATAGTGATGATGATGATAATGGTGACGATTTTGATGATGATGATGATGATGATAATAATAGCGATGATGATGATGATGGTAATGGCGACGATGTTGATGACGATGATGAGTGTAGTGATGTAAATGATCACTGTGATGACTAGAGAACTTTCAATAAGGTCAAGAAGTCCTATATTTGCTGATCAATATTGATTTTGTTCATACCAAGAAGTATTAACACAGAAGAATTATTGTTTCCACGACAACATAGCAAAATGTCGGTTAATATAAAGTCACTGTCCAGTGTAGATAAGCAAGACTAATCAGGAAAGTTTCTTGAAACCACTTCACTGTAGCTGGGAATCTATTTCCGATGAAATTAAGAATCGGCGCATCTTCCTCCTGGGAGATTTGAAAATAGTGCTAATTTCCTTCGACAAACACGATGTTAATAGATATATATTCACCCACAATGAAATCATACGACTCTAGCTGAACTCCCCCAACAGCTAATAAATTAGAGTATTTAAAATCGAATTAAACGCCTGAGGGCCGTGACATATATGTATCATTAAGGAGTCATTGTGGACATGATTTGACAACACAATTACTGGGTGTGTTGGTGTTTCATTATTTAAAAATGCGTAATTAATTATAATTGGTAGACCAGCAACATTGCACTTTTAATGATAACAGCTGAATTGGCCCAGTCACATGTTATGGATCCATTCTTGCAATCTGGTAGTCGATTTCATTTCTCTGTCGCCGACTCTTTTGAATGTTTTGTTTTGAATATGAATTTGGACTGAAACACATTTTGTTATAAAACAGTGAAGTGGAGCGTTATCTGACTCAATTACTGAAGTTGCTGAAGTATGAGGTTCGTGAGGTCCAATGATTCACCATGTGAGGCTTCAATTGGTCGTTATTTTGTTCACCTCTCAAAGGAGTGATACGCAACTGACAACATCATTGAAGGCTGAGGCATGTGCAACTCCGTTGGAGGATGCATATAAAAGAACCATTGTCACTACTCTAACAAAACCGGGATCGCTGGTGTGGTGGTTAGAACACCGGGCTCAAGACTGGCAGGTACTGGGTCCAAATCCCTCTCGAGGCCAAAGCATATTTAATCGCAGTACCGGTTCCAAACCTGATGAGTTCTTCACTTACACAAACCAGCGTATCTGGTTAAGAACGACGGTCATATAATTATTATGTACTACATGCATTGTCTGTGGAAGAGTGCATACAAAGATCCCTCTCTCATACTATAACAGTAACTTCATTCTTGGGCATGCGGCCGAGGCAGCTGGATTTCGTATCCAAGACTGACGTGCTTGAACCGTAAACGGATATAGGTATTTAAGTAAGTAATAACTAACTAACTAATCAACTAACTAACTGACTAACTAACTAACTAACTAACTAACTAATCAATCAAACAAGGATTATACAGCCTTGACACTGAGTCTCTGCCTTTGGATGGCGGACCGTGCATATCTAAGACGGGTTTTCCAAACCTTCAGTAAATAAGGCACATAAATGTAATGCGGTCCTTTTATTAAGTAAATGTCTATAATCCATAGAGCTGTTCTTGTCAGGGGTTAACATTATAACAACCCCCAATATCTGATTTGACAGGCCTGTGTGAAACAAAATGCATTACTGAATTACCGTTAGTACTTTGGTGAGATCCAAGGAGAATTCTCTCCATTACAGGCGGGAATCAGCGTATGGTGTCTAAATAGAAGTGCGTGTTTTATTGGAAAGGTCTTTCTTTATGGGGGAGTGGGATCTAGCTTAGCGACTGCATGGAGCTTCCACTTGTGATGGAAATATCGATCTTTCTATAGAGTTTGCACGTTGGAACTGTAGTTTTCTCCATTCCAACCTATGGTCATGTACTGGTACACCAAAATCTGTGTTGTGGTTTCCATAATAGTATGGGGAAAATTACATATAAACGATATAATTTTACCCATGCGGCTGTAAATAAAAATACGTCATCCATTTCCTTGTGGTCAACACTTAGACATTACCGGAATTAAGTACCGGCGAAGAAGGAAAACAAGTCCGGTTATTATCGTAACAAAACAGGATGAGAAGCCACTGAATGAAACAAATAGTCTAATCAATACAACTAGATATTGCCAACAAGTCCTAAGCTTGCTATAAGGAAAAGAAATCCTAGCTAAAACTCTGTGATTAGTGCATGTCTTGTTACGACTAACTTACCAAGTAAGAAAAAAAAATCTGGTACAATGCCAAAAAAAAGAAAGAAGGGACATTTAAAAAATGGTCGTTATAGGTATGAAATGATAAAGTTTGTTTGTTTAGCAACGCAACTGGAACACATCGATTATAAATCAGCGGTTATTGGACGCCAGACGCATGGATATATTGACAAATTGGCTTACTCTATGTTAGCAACAAGGGGTATTTTATATCTAGACAGGGTAGATAATGTACCAGTCGTGGCCCATTAACTGAAACTTGGGACAATCGAACGGTTCCTCTGAAAAGGATCGATCATTGGACCACACGCTTCTCAGGCGGATGCTCTACCACTGAAGGAAATCCATCTGCCATAAACACATTTATTACAGCATCATCAAAATGTTGAGTATTAAAGTATTTTTAATAACACGCCATTCAAGAGCTTTGATATAATTATCGAAAAGCGAACAATACCGCCCCTATTAGCCTTTATGGGATGTTCGTTGATGACGTCACTTCCGGATTGAGGTAAAAGCAAATTGATTGCCCTTCACTGATGACCAGCAATACATGAATGAACCCCGGCAAGAAATCAATACATAGCGAGAAAGTATTTATGCCGCTTCACAAAGACTTGGCATACGCGGACAAGAAACCCGCCGATCAATGGGATTTTCTGGTTAAATATTTGTTCTGAATAACAATCAACATTAATTTGGCCTTCAAATGAGACTTTGATATCAGAATTGGCTCAGTTACTGGAAATCGAACGGTGACAGGTGTGTTGTGCAGCCGAGGTAGGCGCCAAATTGCACGCGCGCCATCAGATTTGTTACACAATTTCATTATATAGCGTGCGTGTGTGGTCGAGATGCGGGAATGGCCGTGTAATGAAGAAATAACAATAATTGATGTTCAATTGACACCAGCATTACAAAGCATGCGCAGTATGTTTTCAAGTGGTGTACGTGACAGGTGAATTAGGACGTCAGTAAAGTATACACTGCGATTATGTTTCTCTAAAATTAATATACGGTGTGTTTTAGGATGTATACACAATACCGCGTTTTCTGTTTACTTGCATACAATTATAAGATCTCTTTGCGAAATTTTAGTCCAATTCAGTTTATGTTCCCTATGTCTTATGCATAATATATTTTACAAATACAAGATTTTAACAAGCTGATGAGATACATAAAGTACAGCAACAGTTGTTTGTATGCAGTTGTCTTCTAAAGAAAATCGCTTTCATTTGTGGAATGCTCATGCAGCTTCCCATTGTTCAATGTACAATTGGATTGGATTTGTAATAGGTCATGAAGTTTGTTGTAACCAGCTTGCAGTATACAATTATCGGTTTCTAGCTACATCAACTAGTACTTAATAATCATTTGAGCGAAACGTACAGGTTCATAATCAATCATGCATGCCTCTAATTGTGGGTTTTCTAACGCAAAGCAATCTCTTCAGAAATTGAATATAAATCTGCTCTGTATCTGGTGAAAAGGTGAAGTCCAAACCTCACTATGGTACATGTAGTTCATATAATAATAACAGGGTACACATAAGTATTAATCAGCGGTTATTGAATGTCAAACACACTTTTATATCGACAATTGGTTTAAGAGGAAACCCGCTGCCGTCATATACCAGCAATGGATCTTTTATGAGCACTTTCTCACTTAAAGGATAGCACCCACCGAGGACTTTGATAGAACGGTCGTGGATCACGCTAAATAACCAAAATGGTCCAGTGACGAGGATCGATCCTTCGACCTACCGAGCCTCAGGCGGTTGCTCTTAAGCTGTGCTAAGTCCTGTTCCCGTTCCTGCATGGATGAAACCACAGCAGTGTACGAGACTTAGCGCTGTGTTCTGGTGTATGTCGATTCCTGCTCGAAGGAATCGAATAGAGCAAGAGATTATTATTGCAGTGGCAGCATATTTAATGGGCAAGAAATAGAGGATATTACATTCGTGTCCATGACAGACGATGTTTACGACACGAATGCCTAAATTATCATAATGACTTAGGCACGAGTGTCGTAAACATCGTCTGTCATGACAAGAATGTAATATTCTATTTATTACTGTAGCGATTGTTGACAAAGCAAAGTTTCATTGAAGAAGGTTATAGCAGCTGATGACGTCTTTGTGGAATCAAACCATACGCAAATCAAAAAGAAATGTACTTTTATGACAGCCAATCGTTAAACAAATGCCAAGAGGACTAACGAAAAGGACTAACGATAAATATGAACCTTGTTATGTTGAACTTCGTAGGTAATAAGGAAGAATACGAATGTTCAGGAAGAAAGAAAATGAAAATAGAAAGAAGTTCATCGTAATAAGCAAAGACGAAGCCAGCAAGGAGAGTGCCACAACCTGGTAGAACAGAAGAACAGAATAGAACAGAACTTTATTACACTCAGATCACCACACGGTGATACATAGAGGTGTATTTACAAACATTTAGTGTGCAGCTGCAGTATAAGAGCTTGGTATACATGGCAAAATGTTTTCACGATACTTTCAATTCACACGTGAACCATTTACCCTGATATATTCTATATACAGATCTGACCAAAGTCCGTTTATCGCAAGACACTCTTTGTCCAAAATATTGGCATGACCAAATGTGTATTTTTGCACAACGCAGAGTCGAAGGCATGTTGTGACAAAGTAGAGATGGCATGTACCGGTACTCACGAATTACTGCCAAAGCTGTGATGATACCATGTATTCGCGAAAGGTTAGCGTACCACGCAGCGCAAGTTCACTACTACAACGTAGCCGATATTTCAATATATGATGCATAGGCGCATTGGACTTAGTAACAATTTTCCTTTAAAACACATTCACACTGACAGACGGTCATAAACATTATTTTGTTATCGTTAGTTTGTGTATGTTATGAAGTTAACGATTACCCATATACGATAACAACTAAAACTCTTGTTTGAGGCAGCATGTGGTTTTGCGTTCAGATGTTAGTTTTATAGTCGTGTTTGCGAAAACAACTATACTTTCGGGGGGGAAAAAACCAATGTGTATAATTATTATTATGCTGACTGGATGTGAACCTATGGCACCGATTCGCAGGAACCAAAAGAGTAACGATAGGGTGATAGGGTAGATCCTCTTCCACCCATACATCACCCTCAAAACGATAAAGATAAAATTTCTTTGTTTAACGACACCACTGGAGCACATTGATTATTTATCAGCTATTACTGGATGTCAAACGCACGGCTATATCGACACATGATTACAGAGAAACCCGCTGCCGCCACATAGACTACTCTGCTTCGAATAACAGCAAGGTATATTTGATGTGCTTTCCCCACAAACAGGATAGCATACATCACAGCCTTTGGTAGACGAGTCGTGCATTACTGGTTGGAATGAAACATGGTCCAACGAGTCCACTGAGGAGGATCGATCCGTCGACCTGTCGAACCTCTGGCGGACGCTATTTCGCTGAGCTATGCTCTGCTCCCCATCAAACCGAATGCATCGAAAACCAATCGTAGCTATTTTCAAATGGCATTTCCTGTAGTCAGTGCCAGTTTATGACAATAGTATGTATGTGTGTCAGGTGCCATCGGTTTGTATTTGAAGAGAATCACTCACCATTTTGGCGCGAAAAGCTCGATCACGTGACAACACGGCGATGCGAGTTACACTGGAAACTATTTGCATATAGACCAAAGAGAAACACTGTCCAGGGGCAGGTTGTCCTCTCGCAGACGCAAGGGCTGGTTTTGGCCAGAACTCATGCCCACGACAGGCGTCTGCTATAACAGCTTGCTCTGAACATGGACATTAAACATATCCATCCTTCCATCCATCCACTGTACAGGGGCAGGTTTTCTTGTCGTGGACTCAAGGGCTGGTTTTGGCCAGAACTCATGCCCACGACAGGCGTCTGCTATAACAGCTTGCTCTGAACATGGACGTTAAACATATCCATCCATCCATCCACTGTCCAGAAGCAGGTTTTCCTGTCGTGGAAGCAAGGGCTGGTTTTGGTCAGAACTCGTGACCACGACAGGCGTCTGCTATAACAACTTGCTCTGAACATGGACGTTAAACATATCCATCCTTCCATCCATCCACTGTCCAGAAGCAAGTCTTCTTGTCGTGGACGCACGGGCTGGTTTTGACCAGAACTCGTGCCCATGACAGGCGCCTGATAATAGCTTGCTCTGATTATATAGACGTTAAACATCTTGACCTGACCAGGGGAAGGTGGGGGCAGGGGTGGGCAAGTGTCTAAACCTTCAGTGAATACAGGTACCTAAGCACTAGTGGTTCTCTCTCCACACCTGACTACGTTTGTTTTGAAACGGTTCTTGACCGCCATGTTGCCATAAATCAATGTTTGAAAAAGACTAAACAGAATAAATAATGTTGTGAATAGACATTGTTTTTTATAAATACCGTTTCGAATAGCCATGCTGAGACGGTAACCGATCTGTGCGTTACAGAATGCCTGGCTGATCGTTTGTTCCCACGAACCCTACTTTGAGAGACAGGTGTATTTATTTGTTTGTTCTAGAGTCCGTTAGTGAAGAATTCATATTAAACATCAACACCGTAGTTTCTCTGCGGCGCCAATTAAAATAATCCGACTGCCGACTATGTTTTGGTTAGAGTGGTATCAAGCATGTGCATACGAGGCATGGCCGACGACCAAAAAACAAACCTCGCCAAATCATATAGCATTCAGCATCGGAGGAAATATAAATAGCAGTAGTTGCTATACACATCAATCTGTCGTGGACAGAACTCGCAGGCGAAGTCAGAGGTTGTGCCCATGAGAGGTGTGCTTGAACAGTTTTCTGATGGAAGCACACCAAAATTGACCCAACCCAACCCTACACATAAAACACACCTGTATCCGTGGCGCAGTAGTTAAGGCATAAGGCGTAAGACTGGTAGGTACTGGGTTCGAATCCAATTCGTTGCATATGGGTGTTTTGATCCTATTACATCGGCTTCAACCCAGGGTGAGTGCTCCGCAAAGCTTAATGGGTATGTATATTTTCACTTACAACGACCAGTGTTAACAACTGGTTTAACAAAGGCCATGGTAAGTACAGTCCTGTCTGTTGGAACGTGCATATAAACGATCCCGTGCTAGTCATCAAGATTAGCGGGTCTCCTCTATAATAATAACCACCGACGTGTATCCTGGACAGGCAGTCGAGGCAGCTGGTCTGCGTGACTATAGCAGACGTGCTTGAACTTTAATTGGACATAAGCACGTAAATAAATTACAACTAACACATACAGCAGAACCTGAGTCATGCAACAATAACTGTTGGATGTTTAGAGAATGATAATCTCATCTTTTCACAAATGTATATATTTATGGCTTTACTAAAATGAGAAACCTTTTGTCGCCACATTTGTCACTCGTTTTCGATTACAAGCGCGGTGTAGGCCAGTACATACCAATGTCATAGCACCCAGGGCGGAACGGGATGAAATGTAATTTGTCTACTCAGCATATCTAGCATACGACCTTTCTCGCCTAACACGGATGTACTAACTCGTTTGGTATGAGTAATAGCTACCACAGCATGTGATGTAACACGTGTGCATTATCCTATATAGCACGTTTTCATAACCTGAATATCATAGAATTATGTAAAAGCATAAGCATGCATTATGCTATATTTCACTGTAATAATTTAGTTGTGAATTATTTACCTGGACGTGCCTCGACTGCGTGTCCAAGACAGAAGTTAGTGTTAGTATGATAGAGGAAACCAGCTACTCCTATAATTATTTGATAAGTATCTGGAGTAATAAATTGCATATTAAACTTGCTACATGTATTATTATGCTAAATCCCTCGTGCACTAATTTCCATTTTAATCACTCTATTTACCTATTTATCTTAATATACAATGGTTTCTTTATATCTTAATTTTGTATATCAATAAAGAAATTATTATCCTTAAGTATGTGCCATACTGACTTCACAAATAAAAACACTTGTCCGGATTCCTGTATGAGCTCGTTTCATAAAGCCAATAAGTATGACTCATGCGCTCGTTTAATAATCTCGCTTAGTAAAATACCATGATCACAAATACGAGTAGTGCAGATATTATTGCATATGCATAAAGTTTCCTGATTTTGTGAGCTATTTATATTTCCTTTGAACTAAAAATTGATTTGCCTGTCACGAACACGAACAAAACTTACTGGCTTTTGTATTTCTGGAATAACTGATTGATATATTTGCTCTTTATAGTTCTAAAGCTGATTTACTGCATCGATTATTAATGAATAATAGACCGCATACTCGATATGCTGATCAACGTGGAGAAATGGCTCGTTGGCGTGTAGGAATGTATATTAAAAGTAAACACGAACGAACGTACATGACCCTGTTTACGTGTTGTCAAAGTTCCTCACTGATTATAAGCAATTATAGCTAATGTTCACTATTAGAGTCGATGATAGATAGTTTTAGTATATATCTGAATTGCTATACATGACATTGTCACAATTTGTGTGTTTCAGTTTCGGAATAATGAGGTTTTCGGGATTTTAGACCTGTTTTACAAATTGTATATAATCAGGGGCATGTTTCACAAAACATCGTAAATCTAGTTTACGACTATAGTTGTGGACGTAAACGTAAGTAGAGAAATTTCGATCGCTAACTGTTAGTGATACGACTATTGTTAGTAGCTGAGACGTCATGGGTTTGTGGTAATTTGTGGCGTATTACCCGAGGATGCTATTCATTCTTGGACACAAGTATGTTTAATTATAATTATTTTGGGAAACAATTTTTGTCACATATTTACGTTTGCGTCCACTAGTCGTAAATGCTTTGTGAAACAGGCTCCAGAACCAGGCTATGTGGAAACAAACCAGGCTATGTAGACAATTGCCTTGTGAGGATAATAAACAGGGATATGTGAAAACGAACCAGGCAATATGCAAAAATGAAGCAGAATACATGAAAAATATTGTCAAAAACTACAATTTGGAGTTGAAATATCATTAAGGTAAATGTTTTGAGTACTAAATCTAAAAGAAAAACCAATGACATGACCAAATTCGTATCTCTACTCAAGGCAGAGTTGACAGAGAATTAAGAAAAAGTCGAGATGCCATAAACTCACATCTAAAACGAAAGCGGAGCGTATCATGCTTCACGGAAAAGGTGAGTAAACAAAGAAAGTATGCCATTGTTGAACGAGACATAATCTGTGTTAATGATTCGTCAAATCAAATAGCATTGTCGTATGCTCGTATGAACCCCCGAACTATCTACACACACTGAACGTATCCTATCCCACCGGTGGCATCAGTATTACGGCATTTCGCGTAAAACGTTTCCACCCCGATACATGGATTCGTACCTCGTACAACAACCAATTTTACAGTTTTTCGCTTCTGTTCACTCGCAGATTACGTTTAACTAGCTCCATTCCTTCGTCATGTGATGTCGATATTCGAGCCAAAATGGTGAGTGATGAAAAAGCGTAAAACAGGTCAAAGTAAGGTATTGCAAAGGTTTTCATCTGCGTTAATAATGCGTCATATCATAAAATATCCTCTGAATGTCTACCATATATAACGTAACCACATAACGTGTGTTGTTTGGATCTAGGGAACATGGATGACACATCAGGCACAAGCTCAATCAAATATTGTAAGAAAACAAAAACGGCTCGACTGAAAGTACTTTGGCAGAAGGAAGCCATCAAAGCGAACAGGAAGAAGAGACTTAAAGAAACCGCGGATTGCGAAAATTTGATTGCACTTATGTTCTTTGGCAATTAGATATTCATATCACAACAACGTTGCAGAGGCCACTATTCTGCATAAAACAACAGGTTCTTCAGGTTCAGTTCAACTTAATGAAAAATGTGTGATGTCAAACGTCATCACAAACTGTTTTTATTCATTGCCAGATATGAAAACTGAAAAAGCAAAACGTCAGGTAAAACCAAATGACTGTGCTTATGACGGATGCCACCGGTTGGGCAGGATGCGCTCATCTTTCGTGAATACCTGTTATCACCACTACTTTAGCTGTGATTCTTGAGTCGTCATGTCCCTTGGCCCCTGACTGGTTTTATCAGTGCTTTTGTCGGTTAGATTACCATCGGGAACTTGAAACTACTTCGACGAGTCCGTCTCATTAATGAGACATTTACCTGACATGTGCGAACAAAACAATATGTCTCAGATAGATCTTTACTGGTAGACAAACTGATTGAACATGAAGACACAGTCGCACCTGCTGTTCCAAGTCACATCTCAAGGTACAATAGAAAATATAAGGGTCTGATGTATATTACGTTTTAATAAAGCAAGCAGCTGGCGACGTGTAGTAATAATTATGCAATGTATGTTCTTATTACATGCTAGTTGAACACTAGGGACCACGGTGCATGACAAAAAGTCGTGTGGGAGGGGCTCGTGTGACATTTCGATCATTATATGGTATATAACCACCACACACCTGGTCATTTCAACAAGTCAACGAAACAATCACAGGGATAGCTCTTACCACCAAAATCGATGGCGTTTTCAGACAAGGCCTCCTGACTCCAGACATGGAAAAAAAAAGATCTGCGGTACACCTACCAGAACGTCGTCCAGGGCAACCACAAACATCTGGACCCATGGGAGCTTCCTAAAAAAACACCTGCCAGAGTATAGCCGAACAACAGCTAAATCAACTTCCAACCAGGAATCGGGCAACCTGGACCAACCAACCTTTAACCTCCTTTTGTGAATATGATAGGGCTTAATCGGATTTTAAATTTCCGTAGGTGGCTTCCAAAATTTTTATATATTTTATTTGTATTAAATAGTACGATATACTTATTATTTTAAGTCTACTCACCGTCAAAATTTAAATAACTTCAAAATTTAACACCGACGAATCAAACTAATTTTCTTTCAAAACTAAACATAGTCCAGACATGTATTCCAAATTTAAATTCAATATCTCGCATCAAACTACACTCCACCCCCACCCCACCCCCCTCTGGGATTGAGACAACGACCTGACC
>JAULBR010013450.1:0-15958 GCA_032355825.1 Melanodrymia aurantiaca
CGTATCACTAACAGTTAGCGATTGAAATTTCTCTATTTACGTTTACGTGTACAACTAGTCGTAAACTGGACTTACGAGGTTTTGTGGAACAGGCCCCAGATCTTTAAAAACAAGTGTTACATCGGCAACTAAAAGATAATTTAGCCACATCATAACAGCGACATCATGGACGTTACAGGTTTTTCAATTTAAGAGCCACAAATGTTTCATTAAATTCTTAGTATACAGAATAAAATAACTGTTATAAACTTAAAGTAATTGGTTCGACTTTAAGAGCCACACACGGCGCGCGTCATAACGTTGATAATAGGAATAATAATAAGTTATAACAATATTATTATCAAGGAGTATCTCCATATGCTCTTTGCGAACCATGATGTCATCACTGTTTAAACAGTGATTCACGTACAATTCACGTGTCATAGTTTTGTGGAATATTCACGTTGGATTGTTAACTTTTGTGTGTGCGAGTTACGTGGCATCCGTCTTAAATTCTGACCAATTGCAAGACGTTAAAGACACCGTCCCGAGTTCTAAGATGGATGGTTCCGTATGTATTCACCTGATGCGATTTGTAACATGTTTTTGACTAACATGGCATTTCTTATTTTTAAAATTAGCGTTACTTACATCCTATCACTTACAACATCTATTATATAATTATATCCTAATTGTTATACAGTGTACTTAATGCGTACTTTTGCTCAAAATAGTTTGTATCGTATTAGATTAATATAGGCAAGGGTCCAAGGACCATACTAAAATAGTACAAACTCATTGGATATACATGTACATTATATTGATATTGATATTGTAAGCAATACAATGTAACGAAATGTTAATTTAATAAGTACAATGATATTAACCACAAATATTGTATTAGTAACATTAGATACGGTGGCATTCGTCTGCAAACTAGAATGTACACCTTTAATTATTCAATATTGTTACAGAGATCCATGGTTAAATAACATAAATGATCTAGTTTTATATGTAATGGATTGCCGCTGATGTCAGTTCTTCCAGGAAAATGTAGACAACCGCCATGACGCCTCGGACAAAGAGTTCAATTTAGATGCAGTTCAATTCGTATATAAACAGTGATACTGGTAGCAAATTCTTTTTTATTTAATTTGAATAAAATATAGTCCGGTCCTCTTTTCTTTCGGCCTCCCATCTAAAATGCTCCAATTTACTTCAATTTTTGAACGAGCACTCTATTCTTACCTTTTTTCATTTATGGCCTTTTATAATTATATTTACCCTCCACTAAATTGCTTATCAAAATGTACTTCCATATCCCATCCCCCTTCTGTCCTGGACAGGCAATCCAGCCTCCTGGATTGCGTACCCAGGACAGCGTGCTTGAACATTAATTAGATATAGGCACGTAAATCTTCTATTAAGTAAGTAAGCAAATTCATGGTGTCCTCACATGGGTCACTGTGTATACCGTTGCGGCTCTGTTGAAAAGTTCTATTGGTTCTCTCGTTCGGAGAAACGGTTTTGATCATTTTAACAAAGCTCTAATTGATAATATTATGGGGCGTGCATACGCTGCCTGTTCAGAAGCCACGTATTGAAATTAGAGTGCGTCTGAAAACCATCAACTCTCCAGTAATGTCATTACACAAACTTTACCTTTATATTTAGTCCCTGTAAAGTGTACTACAAGTGTGCTGTTAAGCGGGACATGTGTTACGATAAAGAAGGTATCGTTGTTTGTTAATCTGGTCAAGTGTATCTAACGAAGCTCCTTCCATGAACACATTATACACCAAACAATGAAGGTGTGTTCGTATCTATACAACAGCTGCAATTTATTGTTCTCTTCTGTCAACGTATTTCTTAAAAGCACGCAAAACACGTAAACACGCTGAGGTACGTCGTAATGTTGCCCGCACATTCCTCACACTGGAAGCTCTGTGCGGTACATACCTCGGAGGCGGTGGGCCATCCACGCTCGTGTAAACACGAGATAATACCTTTCTTATATACAACGGAATCACATTAATGTATAAAACACCTGCCAGCGGCTTTTAGCCAAACCCGCGCCGTCTTTTTAATGCAAGAATCACCTGTTTCATCGCTTTCAACAAGATGTCTTATCTTTGTTTCGAAAATAAAGCCAAGCTTCTTCGCTATCTAGATTTCACAATGTGTTCAATGACATCGGGCGAGAAAGGCCCACAGGTAATGGTTTGTGAAGAAAGCGGAAACCAGACTGGTGAATAAGGCAAACTAACGCTGCTTTGTTGTCAGGGGAGTATTACTGCGAATCAATACGATTCCCCTTCATGGGCGGAAATTGATGGGAGAAAAACTCTCCCGAAGACATTTTCACAAGACACGCTAATACTATGTAATCTGTAAATAAACCTATCAACGTATACTGTATTTATTTTCAATTGACTAATATTGTTTCTTTTGCATCATACTTCTAATGGGCACGTTTCACGAATTGCTCCCCGGAAGCTGTTCGGCTGTCTCTGAGATCTTCCTGCAAGGGATATTTGTAATTGAATTTTGAGCTTAAATTTCAGTGAAATCGAAGAAGACGAAGAAAGAGAAAGAAAAAGTGTTTGTGTTACAAACACCACAGCACACTGTTTTAATGTAATATTTGGCATCAAGCTTGTGTGGCCATTAAGATATAAATTTAATATTCGTTAAACCAATCGCGCTGTGGTTCGTGTTTGTACTGTTGGTTTTATTAACTTTTTGTAGAATTATATGTTGTTTTTTCAGTAAATAGTGTCATCATTTCACGATATGACGCATCATTGACACAAATGCTGTCTTATTCAATATCATATTTTGACTTGCTTTATATAAAATGGATGTTGAATTCCATGTGATTTTTTTTTCCTGAACCAATATTAAATGCAATGTGCTAATCTATGAGTTGACACGTTGCTCATGAGTTTGATGCTAAAATATTATTTCTGCCAGCCCTGAGAATTGATTTGGTATTGGTCATCCGTCAATAGAAGGGACGTTACTCCACATGCCTTACTCGATAGCACGAGACCAATCCGTATGTATCGCAATGTCTGTCAGTTTAAATTCATCCAAACTCTCTCTAAGTGAAACATAAACGACAAAATAAATCCAGTGTGAAAAACCTAGTCCGTGCACAGGACAGAGTCAAAGGATATTTTCACACACAAAATATGACGAAACGAACTTGTGTATCATAGCGCATTTAGATGCAACACGGTGTGCAGCGTTTAGCGTCAAGTCTGAGTAGTCCATGATCTAGCTCCTACCACTCATCAAGCGAAAATACGCTTTTACGTCTCAAAATTCCAAATCACCAGACAGATGCTATTAAATTCGTAGGTATGTACAATCCTAGCTATAAAAGAACATGTATAGAAGATTCTTTGTAAGATTATATATTATCATGTTTAGAAAAGAAAATAGGATTTTAGTTAATTATAACTAATTTACGTGCTCATTCAAGTTCATTATCACGCAGTCCAGTTGCCTCGACTAACTGTCCAGGGCAGACGTTCGTGTTAGTATGAGAGAGGAACCCGCTACTACTATTCTTTTGATAAGTAGCAAGGGATCTTTTATATGCACTTTCCCACATATATAGCACGGCCTTTGTTACGCCAGTTAAGGACACAGGTCGATTTAAGTGGAAGTACACCTATCCATTGAGCCTTGCGGAGCTCTCACTCTGGGTTGAATCCTGCACTGGAATTAGAAATCCTATGCATTAACCAATGCGCTACGCCAGCCGGTAATACTACTTTGTTTATGGTGCTCATATCCACCAACGATTGATGCAAAAACCCCACCCAACACACCCCAACCATACTGGGTACTGTTCGCTACAAAGTACAAGAATACACTGTATAGTTTCAAGGCTGTGGCTGTCCAGAGCGGCTAGACTAATGACCAAAGAGCGGAATTAAATAGCCTCTGCTTGATTAAACAATGTACTCTCGTGGTGTCGTTAAACCAACACGCTTTATTAAATATTTGCATCGTATAATTATGATCCCACTCCGTAAGGAAAACAAGCGGCGAACGTCGAGGATAAAGATGTATAAATTATTCATAATAATAATAGAGAAATCAAAACCACAATTCCATTATCAACTGACGATTGATTCACCGAGCAAACACTTAAAACATTAAACAATACTACACTTATAATTACACATAATAGCTGTATATCGACTTGTTTACATGCAGACTTGGATTCTGAATAGCTGTATGTATGGGTCTATAGTAGAAGAAAGGATTCGCGGGTATGAGCAGTTCCACCCCCCATCAACCCATCCACCCCGCCCCACCCCACATCACCCTACCATAACCAGCAATAACAAACTCCAGTGGACTTTTGATGATGATGTCACAAACTCTAACCAAAAACGTATTTTCGCTATTATAAGAGAGAATATATTTACAGAGGATATTGTAGGAAAACTCCCGAGCTTCAAGATGGGTGCCACCGTACCTGCGCATATAATGCTATTTGTAACGTGTTTCTGGCTAATCCATATACATGTATGTATAATTATTCAATGTGTTTCTGCATGGTCATCACATTTTTCTTGATGTGTAGTTTTATTTAAAATAGTTTGCATCGTACTGAACTTGTGTAGGAGAAAGTCCATGATCCACACTAAGCTATGTAAGTAAATGTTAACTTTAACAAATAAAGATGCTCTATATAATTAGCCAGAAATATACATGTATTACAAATAGCATTAGATGAGCACGTAGGATGGCATCCGTCTTCAAACCCGGCACCACCAACATGATCATACTTGTATTCCGACGAGGGCGTGAATAATGTATTAATTTGGCACAAGTGCCGTATGAACGATATTGAACAGACGTGAATTTAATATTCTATTAATTACTGTTACATGTATATTGCTCCAAATCCCTAATAATAGCTCTGGCATAATAGAGGGATATTTGCCGATTTGAACATATGAATTATATTTCCATGCTTATCGATTTCCAAGCAGCTAATAAAGACATTATATAACCGCACATATTTCCACAATGGGAATAAACGATGATACAACTATATCCGTCTATATAATGTATGTCTCGACTCTAGCTAGTCTCACATAATATTATAAGTATACAAAATAATAGAGAAACACAAGTATTTTGTGTTTATTACAATTATTATGATAATTGAAAAATCACACATGTCACAATAGATATGGAACAAACATGACATTGTAGAAGACATGGTATACAAGACGTAACATGTTAATTATATACATTTACATATTATACATTATGATATTACACGGCACAGACGAACTGTTAATGGTTCTCTCTGGTTCACATCAATGTCCGCGATTGCACAGAGAGTGTTCAACTCGGACATGGAAGCCATCTTTGGCAGTGAACTGTCATAACTACGAACACTATTTCAATAATATTATGTAATCCTGAAAAGAGGACATAATTATATCAAATTGTTTATACAGTTTTCGTGTATCTTGTTTTGTTGTTTTAATATCACCTGGTGTCATCATTGCCTTTGCAGTGATTCGTGAGTACATGCCATCTCTACTTTTTCGCAATATCCATTCGACTCCACCTTGTGCAGATATACGCATTTGACCATGTCAATGTTTTGTCGCTTAGATTATATGCAGATACGAATACAATAAGTAATAGCATTCTTCAGTATACAACACAACGCTTTTGTTCGTACAAAATTTTAATGTTACCTGTACTGTAAATATTCACATTAAAGTCACCGATTCGAGAGTAAGCGGGATTTACCAACTAGGGCGCGCCAGAGCGTGAAGGATATAGGAAAATCAAACAATGTTTTCTTCACAAGTGTGAGTCTATAGCTGATTTTCTAACAAATCGGTATTTGTATACACAGTCATATAACGAGTAATTACACAATATGTTCGCGAAAAACGAACAAATCCTGCACCGCCCGTGACACCCGTCTAGACTCCAACCAGTGGATACTACCAAGATTTAGAAGCTAAATGGATAGACTGATGATAGTTTAAGGAAAAGGCTCTCTTATTGGGAAACGTTTAGCAGCAGCATTAGACGACATCTCTCTTAAACTCGAATAAGCAGCTTTAATAAGTTAACATAATTATTAATACCGTAACTGAAATCGCAGTGATAATACCAAGTGAACGTATCCTACCGGCAGCACCCGTCGTATGCACAATTATATTATTTTGTCTGGGTCAGGTATTTCCTCGAAACGATTTAAAAACAAGACAATGCACCAGGTATCATTTCTGTAAACGATGCGTAATTTCTTTAAATTGCTTCCGAATATCTACGATAAATCTTTTTGAAAATGTTCTAAAGCCAATGAAAGTTATAACCCTAACGACACAACTTCTTTACCAAACAATAATTCCTATAATATATTGTTTAATGTTTGGCATTGCTATTAAAATTATTACAAATTTGAAACGGGTCTCGTCGCTGAGATTACGAATCTTCCAGGAACAGACACATTTATCTTAGTAACCATTTTCCCTGTCATCTATATCTCACCATCTTCATTTCCACGCTAGCCGATCGAATCGGCAAACTGATCAAGGTTACCAATTTGTTTCGACACTTTGCTCTTCAAGTGGTCTGACAAGCCCAGTGACATACAGCCATCAACCAAGTTATCACAGTCAAGGCTAGACCAATAATTCTACTTGAAGTGTGCTTGTCTTTGTGTTTGGGCAATCCACATTTTAAGGATACGCCGGATTGCAGCTTGACACGATTAAACTAAACTAGTAGTTGACTAATTGTTACTTCCGCTAATCGTCTTCACATGTTCAGTATGGTCCAGTGTCTCCAGAATTGCATTTAGATTACCAATCTACTAGAGACAAGCGTTGCTTCAGTTGGTTGTTAGTTTTTAAACTTTCTGTGAGGTATATATAAATATAATCATTGTTATGTGTATGTCAATAAGTCACTGTGCTTTCGGCTAAATAAAGAATTGAATTGATTTGATTTTTGGGGATTATTGACCAGAATGGAGAAGGAGGATTCACTGAGGTTTGAAGTAAAACAACCGAAAGTAGTATATCCGTTCCTTGGTTTTTAGGTAGGGATTGAAAATGACACAGGGTCTTCCACTAACCTGTGGGGATATGTAGAGCACCATTCCATCCGCTAGGCACATTATCTAGGATACTTTAGGACATATTCATTAAAGGCCGACTTTAAGCCAAGCTATTTCATTTCTGGGTTAGAAGTTGTTTGTTTCGTCAGGGTTATAGCATCTATGGACTGGTTAAGGCTTTCAAAATGTTTTTATTTGAAACATAATGAACACAGACGATGTCCGATGCGACCGGTTGGGCAGGATACTTTCGGGAACACCTGGTATTACCACTGCCTTGACTCCGAGTCGTACAAGTATGCCATCCAGACTTTCTCAGCATGCCTCGTTGTCTCTGCCTTGAGCATATATATAAACCTTTCAACATATTTCTGGTTGTGACGTCTCTAATTATTAATACAGATAATCCTTCTTTTTCTTACTATTTGAAATTATGTAGATTTTACCAGTGACATTACAAATATCTCCTACTGATCGGTTACCTATGTGTTATAACTTATAACAGGGCTTCTAGAATTTTGCAATAATCTACTGGCTAGTGATTTTCATTAGCCATAATTAAAATGTCTCTATTCCATATTTAATTCAATAGTACTTTTAAAAACTTCAACAAATATATAAACATGATGTAACTTGAAGATTAAATAAACAAATTATTGCTTAACAAGATTATGGACTACTGATTTCCTCTTAAATCTGATAAATCTCTCAATGTATGCGAAGGAAAATCAGTGAATACAAATTAATGTTTCACTAGCTATGGCTAATATAGCTACCGTATTCTAGAAGCCCTGAAATTTCATATCGCCATTTCATATTTCAAAATACGGACTTTACTTAGCGGAATTAGTGTTGTCAGACATTTTCATTCGTTATAACAAGCGCATACGAACGTTAAATTTAGACAATAGTGATCTAAGACCATTAGCCAGTCCAGCTATTTGCTATTTAACATGAATCGCTCGTGGTAATATCCGTCTCAACAATGCATGTCTCAAGGCTAGGTATTGACTCAAGGACAGCAGCAATTTGTCAGAAGCAAACCAATCGCTCATTCTGGTCGTTTGTTCATCTCACAATGCAGCTGATGAGACTAGACCAGTGTCTTGCGAACATCGCTGAGATTAACAGTCTCCCACAATACATATTCTACTCATGATGGCTCACAGTGTTCAGGCCAGACCAATGATCAGCAATTATCCACCTAGTTGGTAAACATGGCTATTGTATCACTACTTTTTCAACATACATTCTAGTATTCTGTCTGGTAGCTTGATATCAGTGACTTCTACAAACAGAGCAATACTTCTCTCTTGCAGTTAGTTTACTGTAATGCATCGCGAATAAACATTTCCTAGTATGAATCCGGCATTTGCTGAATGAAAATGTCAAATGCCACGTGTATTGGACAGGATAACATAGACAATCAGTCTCCTTATTGTACGTGTTTGTCGCTTCAAACTAGATGACTTTCTGCTTTTAATTGTAAAACTTCTTCGTTTCACTGCCTTGTTGATTACACGTCAAAGTCAGCAATGATGATTAGCTATATCATCGTCTAGCTGTAATTCACATCTGGTACCATACACCTTCATCTGGTGTGGTGTAGCTTTTTACATTGTAGGTGGTGTCTCTCAGCTGCTGTAGAGTTTTACAGTCTAGGATGACATGCTTGGTTGACTGTTCTGCTTGTCCACAGGAGCGCATGCGAGAAGATGTCAGCCTGAAGGTCATGCATAATTTATATTATTCTGGTGCAGCGTTTCCCCGTTCATGGTGACCTGTGCATGCCCAGATGGGAGGTAGTTACCCATCTGTTTCACGTGACTAGAGAAAGGGGATACTATCCACAAGAGAGTTTCAATGTTTATGCTGAAATATTCACAAGTGTCAGTACACGTACATATTGGGTCGTTGTTGATAAATGAAAAAACACTTATGAGCACAAGTGGGATTCGAACCTACTTCACCTATTCGCATGGCACTTCACAGGCTAACGCCATAACCGCTTGGCCAAACGAGTAGTTGTTGATAATGATTAAAATAATGATAGTAAAAGTCTGGTAAATACAGCAGCTTCTCCACATTCGTCTCTTTCTTCTGGTGTATGATATAAAAAAAAACTACCCATTCAATTTCAACCTGCATGCGGTAAAAAAATGTTGTTCCCTCAAAGTCACTCTTCCTTACAGTAGAGGTTGGTAAATCTGGATGTTTGTCATGCCTTTATCTCCTTGATATGCTAATGTTGGACACACCTCCTAGAAAGATGCCTGTGTTCCTGGGTATGTTCTTCCTGGTCGCATCTGTGGGAAGGCGAGGAAAGGATGACGGTTGGAATTTCCCGTCTGAATATCGCAGCTGTTGAAGCTCACGATATTCAGCATTAAACTACCATTAACCGATCCTGCACCTGTTCTTCTATAGTATGACCTGATTAATCGGCATCAATTACCAGGCTGACAGCTGATTCCAACGACTCACCATGTAAATACAATAATGGGAATTCTGGGTAAAATCTAGTTACAACCTAAGCACAGAGTATTGTCAGTCTGGCATACTATAGTTAAGTAGCTATATACCTTTTTTTAATGTTGAAGCGTCAACTCAAAAGGTAAACGTTATCTGAACGAAAGCAAAGCCTTCATATTACCACGTTCAAAAATTATGAAATGTTCCTGCATTCTTTTTCGCCTCTTGTATCACTTCATTTCCGGTCTAAAGTGTGTTCCTCTTTCCATAATAATTTACTATTTTCTTAACAAAGAATTTCTGACGATTACTTCATGTAATTATAGAAACAAAATTCGTCTCGTTGTTTATTTCCGATGAGTAACCTATATTAATATTTTCGCTATGCTTCTTTCTATATTACTCTACTTCTTAGGTAAATATTTCAGGTGTTTAGACTTTACAGGTATTTTTTTTGTGCTACGTTATACGGTATGTAACACAAGTAATACTCTTTTTTTGTGCCTTATAGTACTAGTTCACTTTGTGTAACTTTTAATATAATAAAAAAAATTCTTTGATACTAATTTTCGTGTGTACCCATCCTATTTCGCCGACAAATACTATTGTTCGCGTAGAACACCATTTCGCCGTATGGTACTATTTCCATTGTGTGTAATCGTCCATATACTACTAGTATTCCTTCGTTGGTTCTATTTCTCATGTGTAACCCAAATTATGCTGTTTCGCATTATGGTACCATTTC
This sequence comes from Melanodrymia aurantiaca, assembly GCA_032355825.1. Lineage (NCBI taxonomy): Eukaryota > Metazoa > Mollusca > Gastropoda > Neomphalida > Peltospiridae > Melanodrymia > Melanodrymia aurantiaca. Next base: position 10,314 of record JAULBR010013450.1, read on the forward strand.
TATTGTGCCAAACATTCTTTAGTACATTTTCGTCTTTAGTACGATTTCTTCTTTAGTACGATTTTTTCTTTGATACCATTTCTCGTGTGAAGCGTCCTATACCACAGTTGCGACACTCAGCGTGTTCGATGTCTGTTAGTAGAATTATTTCAAACCAGACATCAGTGTCTCCAATTTTCAGGTATGAAACATTTTGGTCCCTTGTATGATCCAAACACACACATATCGTAACCTTATGTTAACACTATAGTAACATTATCGTAACCTTATCCTAAAGTTATCTGTGTTTGGAATTTACTATACCTAACCAGCAGGGATGAGTAAATCGAATCCAAGATACAGCACACGTAACTGTTTACGCAATCCTGAGATAAAGTCGCTGTCAGACTGCAGATAAAGTCTGTGTCAGACTGGAGATAGCGCGACCCAGTGTTCACGACTCACAACCACAACGAATGCCAGACTGCAGTAGAGCAACGCGGCCTGAATGGATGTTTTACTGGAAGATCCTGATCCGTGCACGGCTTTCATTGCCTGTCCGCCCTTTACTCCAGAAACGTCATTCGAATCGGGATCGGTTCCTGAAAAACGAGAAGAAAAAAACATGGTCTTAGTAAACTGGGATTAGCCGTTCTTACGCACGTGCATGCACATAAATACGATCGCGCACACGGACATGCGCTCACAAACACAACTCCATAAACATAATATTATTTACAATTGAAATTTTTAGGTAAGACATGTTTTGGTTCCCTTAGTGTTTGCCTTGACTATAAACAGTCTATATGTAACATCATTACCTTGGTGTTTGGCTCGACTATAAACAGTCTATATGTAACATCATTACCTTGCTGTTTGGCTCGACTATAAACAGTCTATATGTAACATTGTGAGACATATTGTCATTACCGCCTCTCTGTGGGTTCTAGGGAAAATGGGTTTTGGAAGGGAGTTTATACATTATTATTACATCAACATGCGTCACATGGTTATAGTTTGTTGTGCGACTTGTAAACATCTTCATGCAGGTTCAGAATGAGTTAAATAATTATTACCAACTGTGCAAATGGAAAATATGGATGGAAGAAGTATCAGGTAAGAGCAGAATGAGTCGATGTGTTTTAACAGCTACGTAAATAGGAAAAGTCTACAGGTAATACCAACATTAGTTAAGTGGTTATAGTCACTAAAGTATTGTGTGAATGGGAAAAGTCTATAGGTAATAATAAAATGAATCAAGTGGTTATTACCAGCTGTGTCAACGGGGAAAATCTACAGGTAATAGAAAAAATGAGTCAAATTGTTATTGCTAGATGTGTGAATAGAAAAAGTATATAGGTAATATCAAAATGAGTCAAGTGGTTATTACCAGAGCTCTGCGTAAATGGGAAAATTATTATTATGGTGCTCTGTAAATGGGGAAATGTCTACAGGTAAGAATAATATGAGTCAAATAACTATTGCCGGCTCGGTGAATCGGAAACATCATACAGACAAGATCTAAATGGGTCAAATCGTCAGCTGTCCAAATAGACTTGTCGAAATGAAAACAGCCAAAGTGTTCTGTTAACCATGACTCCGTTAATACAATGAAGCTGCCGACATTTCCCATACAAACCTAGCTCAGTAATTTCCTCACTTATCATTAGCAACTTGATTAGCGTTTTATGTTTAAATGACCTTTCGGTGATATAGGTGTATTCTTGCTGATTAGATTACTTTACGAGTCAAAAGGGACAAACTGCGGACGATCGGAACTCAGCTGCGTCAATAAATTGCTATTTGGCCACGTTTAGAGCGCCCATGAAATGATTATCTACGAGTCTGATAGCAACAGTGTACAGTGTAAATTACAGCTCTAACCAGACGCTGTCAAGATTTACCAGCCCTAGCCCGGTAATAAACGACAGATAAACCATCTTCCTTCAGACACTCACTCATGTATGAGACGTTTTATTTCTAATATATATTATATTATTTATGTAGGTATAGTGATAGGTATATGGAGAAAACATGGAGTGGGTAAGATGTTTTGTTGGCAAGAGAAGATAGTGGTTTATTATAATTATAATGATATTGTGAAATATATTGACCACAGGAACTTGTTAAGAGGCAGTGACTCAAAACATACCCTCACCCAACTCCAACATCAATCTTGGATCCGCCCATACACATAACATCTTTGGTAATCAGCTATGTAACAAAGCATAAGTAATGATGTGTCAAGTTAGTTGGTTATAACTTATTTACGTACTCACATTCAAGTACATCTGTCCATGACATTATGTTAGTGTTAGTGTGAAAGAATCCGCTATACTCTTATTAATTTTGATAAGCAGCAAGGGATCTTCTATTTGCATTTTCCACAGACAGCGTACCACAAACCACAGTTTTTGTCATGTACAGGCAGTCGAAGCAGCTGGACTGCGTGACTGTGGCAGACGTGCTTGAACCTTAATTAGATATAGGCACGTAACTACGTTATAACCAACTGGATTGATGGAACACTTGGCGCCACAACGCCTTGAGACTGATTGCCTTCGAATAGGATGGATATACAATAGTCACATCAGACATGTTTCTGGTCTAGTAGTAAGTACAGTCGAACCTCCGCTAAAGGACGCACGTATATAACAAATACCTGTCTATAAAGGGCACTCCATAATTATGTTGTACATTTTGTACACTAATACTTCTATATATAAGGTATTTGCCCGTCTCTTGAGTGGCCTTTATACACAGAGTTGACTGTATATTAAACGAATAATATATATAATTGTGCTTGTCATTTTCAAATCTGTACTTCGTTTTGTTTTACGTTACTCCAAATTAAACTCCAACGTGAATAATAATTTGAATAACCCATGGTGTAGGATTGATGGTAGTATTTCCCAACATTCTCCCCTATTTCAAGGGGGTTCCATAGCGTCTGTCTCATTGTGCAAATAGGACATGGAACAACCCAATGCAAACTGTATTAATTAAATTAATACTAAAATCCTAAAAGCCATTTTTTAATTAAGAAAACAAAACATTTCATACATTTTGTAATAAATAAATGAAAGCATGCAGCTGATATGCAATGAAGCAATTATTGAAATCCCAGAGTAAGATCTAGAGGATATTATCAACTTTAAGTCCCAAGTGAAATAAAACAGAAAACATTTCACGAACGACTTAAATTTGATAATACATTGTAGTGAGTTTCTTTTTAAAACAATATTTTATTAACGTTTATATTTACGTTAGGGATTCATCAACAGGTAATGCCTATATTAAGTTTAATATTCTATTTATACTCCAGACGTTTTATTGTGAAACGCTTTTCAAAAGACATTTCACTCCCATGTAACGCTGAAAATACAGATTTTGAAAGATAGTGTGACATCATTTTACCAATTTGTGACGTCATTTTCACAATTTGTGACGTCATTTTACCAATTTATGACGTCATTTTACCAATTTGTGACGTCAAATTCTGTAACGTTCCTGTCAGTGGCTGGAATGATTTTAACAACCCAATTAAATTACCCTTTATAGCCTCAATGAGAAATTACGATATGATTATAGTGCCGGCGGCTGCAGAGGTAATATATATATAAATAATACCCACCTCTCTTGACGTTAACTGTTTCAGCTGAAAAGAAGCGACACACAAATCTCAGATTTATGTTTTAACAGGCTCGATAGCACAGGTGATTAAAAGTACATAAAGTAGAAATATCTAAATTTCCATCATAATATTTTTTATGTGGACTTTTATTACGAGCTTTATCAATTTGGAGGATCATAAAACAGAACGGATAACAGATCTGGAAATGTTATTTTAATAATCAATTTACAACGCATAAATAAAGAAGATAGCATGCTTAACGACACCGCAAGAGCACATTAAATAAATAACCGTCGGCTAACAAAATAATAAATTTATTAATGCTGTTAATATTATGTTCAATAACCCTGACACCATCAATTTGTCTGGGAAAATAAATATTATTATTATTGTTTTTTTTTTTAAAGATTATGTTCAATAAACCATAATTATACTAGTACGTTTGATTTGTGTGGACGCTGTAGACTTACCATTTAAAATATTAACCCGTCTGCTTTTGATCTGTAAGTCTGAGGTGCGACATATGTACAAGCCGGCGTCCACCATCTTGGCGTCCTTCACCTCGAGTATGCTTAAAATTGTCCTTGTCGTCAAGGAAACACGTTTTTGAATGTACACTTTCTTTGCATAGTTTGTTTCCAGCTTATCGCCATTCTTGAACCAGTCAATCTCGTCGGGTGGGTGAACGGCCCCCGTAGCGTTGCAAGTCAGTCGAACATCCATTCCTTTATCCACGAACCTAGCTCCTTTAATTTTGATAGCTGTAAAAAATGGAGATGATTGACGTGTGAGAAGGAAAATGACAACATAATCTTGAATAAGTGTTTTCAAAACATATCGATATACATGGATATATTTGTCAAGGATTATTTTGATATGTTAACAGTTCATTACAAAATGTTATCTGACAAACCTAAGCCCATAGCGTAGGTATGTTGGTAGAAACGGCTTTACCCATTATCTCAAAATAAATAAAAATAAATAATTCTTATTGAAACATTCGCTAGTATATATATAAAGATCAAATTTGGTATTAATGAACTCCATTAAATTTTAAAGATCTCGAATTAAATGCTAAAACATACATAAAAGGTTAACACCAGCGGTCCAAACTTAAAATACTACCATGTGTAAAATCATCTAAATTTACGATATTTAGGTCAATGGTATAGAGCAAAGGAAAAAACACAATAACGAAAAAAGAACACAAAACAGAACAGAGCGTGCAAATCGTGTAAGTTAGTAAAAGAAATATGTGTTTATTAGTTTCTCTTTAATTCTTATTAAAATAATATTAGTGATGCAGTGTTGGATGGGAAATGCAATGGCTTATAAAAAACATTCGAAATCACTTTCACAACGAATGAGGTTTTTAATCACATGATCAAGAACATTTCTCCAAGCGGCTCACAAATCGCACAGCACGCGACACAGTTAACGATAATTATGAAAACAACGCATTGATCATCTGTAATACACGTATAACTACATGTACGTGCAGTGGACCCTGCACTGTCCAGTGCTTGTCCAATGCGCAACAAACCACTATATTATATTTATATATAGGAGAGGGCCTTGTAAGTTGTATAACTTGTGCCCGATCTTTGTTGTATTTATTAGCAAATAAAATATGTTTCAATCGAACAAACCACTTGTAATATGATGTACTGATATACAATCTACGTTCCATGCAATAAATCAAATGCAGTACACAAAGTTGTAGACTAACGTACCTGAAGTTCCATTATGCATCCCTGAAATAAAATGTTCGCTATATTACTTTTAAACTTGCTAGCTTTACATTATTTAGGTAGTATACAAGTTCAATAATATGAAGTTTTCATTTAAAATACAATTGTCTATAACTGAAACAATATCTTGTGGACAAATCTATAAGTGTTTATAGAAAATACTAAATCAACTTATCGTACTCTATGTTTTGGTGTTGCACAGGGAGCAGTTCTTGAACCAATTCTGTTCATGCTATTCATCAAACAATTTCGAGGAAACACATTTTATAACGCAAAGCGAT
>JAULBR010013560.1:0-15955 GCA_032355825.1 Melanodrymia aurantiaca
AAAAGTACATGTAGCACTTGCTGTTCTTTGGTCAGAAGATGGGAGCCATCTCTTTTCATAGATAGCTTCATTGTTGTTTTTTCTTTTTTGTTCTTTTCCCTCTATAGTCTACCTTGTTGCTTGGTTGGTCTCAATTATCCTTTTAATATCAGTTATCATTGTTTCATATATGCCTCTGAAGGAGAAACTGTACGGAAACCTGGCTGCACTTCAAACAAACAGTGACATTCGTTCGAGCCACTGGTGTAGACGTCTAGAAGGAAGCGATCGAGGAAGAAGAAGATTGTTTCCTATGTATGTATGTATATAGTAAGTTAACGTGTATGTGTCACGCAGTGTTAATACATGCTGTATTGGGCACAATCTCTATTGATTGTTTCCTAATGACAGCTTCACATAAGACTAATTTAATTGCACGAGTTACTCACTTGATGGCAGTGCCCTTGGTTCCACCTCTTGTAGCTTGCATCACACGGCTTGTCAGCGAGTCTCGAAGTTCCTGTTTGTCAACATCAATTAACTTGGCAGCCATGTCTAATGAGTCTTCTGCTGAACTCACCACCTTACAGCCACCTTGAAACAACAACAGACCAAATGTATAACAGGTACATGTAGTTCACATTCAAGAAGTTATGTCAGTTTGTGACATTGGGATTGGAGATCTTTTGCAATTTTACATTTGGATGGCTAATACTATCTGTGCAATAAAACCTGGCATCTGTCCAAGCCAGAAATCTGTCAAACAAGAACACTGGAACACATGGATTATAAATCATCGGTTATTGGACATCAGATGCATGGTTATATTAACACAGAGTCTCACAGGAAACCCACTCTTACCGAAAAACAGCAAAGAGTCTTTTATGTCCACTATCCCATAGACAGGATAGCACACAACATAGAATTTGATAAACCAGTCTTGTATCACTGGCTAGAATGGAAAATAGCCCATAAAATGTTTTTTTTTGCGCTGTGGAGGATTGATCCCTTGACCCATCCTGCCACAGGCAGACACTTATACCTCTGGACTATGTCCCGCCCCATGATTGTTACAGAATACGACTGTAGAAACCTTTCGTGTCCTCATGGTCATCTTCAAAACTGATATTTCCAAGATGGAGGACGGCGGCCACTATATGGTAGACAGCAATCCGTTCTGCTGGAGACATTCCCATCTTTGCCATCGCCTCGTCACACACCTTGTAGTTCTTCACATCGTCAATCACAGGGTCGTGCAGACTGCCCAGCTTCAGATACTAACAACACAACAACACATTGTCACATCCATGTAATCCTAGATACTAACAACACATTATCACATCCATGTAATCCTAGATACTAACAACACAACACATTATCAAATCCATGTAATCCCAGATACTAACAACACAACAACACATTATCACATCCATGTAATCCCAGATACTAACAACACAACACATTATCAAATCCATGTAATCCCAGATACTAACAACACAACATCAAATCCATGTAATCCCAGATACTAACAACACATCAAATCCATGTAATCCCAGATACTAACAACACAACAACACGTTATCAAATCCATGTAATCCTAGATACTAACAACACAACAACACATTATCACATCCATGTAATCCAAGATACTAACAACACATTATCAAATCCAGGTAATCTCAGATGCTAACAACACAACATCAAATCCATGTAATCTCAGATACTAACAACACAACAACACATTATCAAATCCATGTAATCTCAGATACTAACAACACAACAATACATTATCAAATCCATGTAATCCCAGATACTAACAACACAACAACACATTATCAAATCCATGTAATCCCAGATACTAACAACACAACCAGAAACATTATCAAATCCATGTAATCCCAGATACTAACAACACAACAACACATTATCAAATCCATGTAATCCTAGATACTAACAACACAACAACACATTATCAAATCCATGTAATCTCAGATACTAACAACACAACCAGAGACGATCAAATTCATGTAATCCTACATCATAATGAATACTTTAAAATATAACATATTTCTGATAACTATAAGTAAACAATTTTAAGAACAAGTATCCATGTCATCTTACATCATAATTAAATGTTGATTACATTAATATAAATTGTAAAATACACTGCAATCCCAATAATATTATAACAAAGCAGGTTTATAAAAAGTGGAAATAAATCATTTATTTATTAGACCTTAGTTATAAATTTTAAAACTCTTCTGGATTTTAAATGACAATATACACAGAATGACCGATTTATTTATTTCTAATTACATTTTGTTGATTTTAAAAGGGCAGTTTAATGCAAACTTTTGATCTTTAATTGAAAAATAACTAGATGTTCATCATTTTAAAATATTAATAAATATTTTAAAACTAAATATAACTCAAACTAGGGGCTTAGCGGATATCCAGCCCTCCTTACATGTACTCACATACAAAATGTAATGAGCGTACATCATTTAATGTAGGAGATATGCCATGGAAACCTACATTAGTTGTAAGTGTGCCACAATATAGATCACAGTGGGCTACTTTTGGTCTGTGACTCACAATCTTCCATACAAGTACTGACACACACAATTAGTGTAGGTAATATGCTGTGGAAACCTAGCAGACAAGAGCCTTGCAAAGCGATATAACTTAAAAGCGTGTCTGGTAAATTGTATGCCAAATATCCAAACAGGGTATGCACTTGGGATATTTTTTGACTGGCCAATCGGGCCACTCACAGCAACACTTTGACTCGCCCGTACAACTTTTGAATGGCCCGCGACTGAATTTTGCTTAAAAACAAAACCTTACTTAAATTGCACTTTAAATTTTCACGTGATAAGATTTTGACTTGCCCAAGGCTATTTTGAGTCGCCATGGGCGACCGTAAAGTGCACACCCTGTCCAAATAAGAGAGCTCTCTAATAAGTTGTTCTAAACAACAGCAGAAGTTCATCTCACCTGTTGACTTTTCCGATTCTGGTTCATTGCCTTGTCGGATTCCCGCCCACAAAAGTACTGAGTGCAGCCAAACTTCAAGTACTACACAGAAAATACAACACAAAAGCTCACATGCATTTCAATGATTGCGCTAACACTAATACTAACAGTTTTCTCTTTCACTTCGAGAAATCATACCAATCAGCACAGATTTCTGCAAATGGTTCTTCACATGAAATGTGTTCATGCCCCAGTAACATGTAGAGGATTCTGCCCATGTAACATGTAGAGGATTCAGTGCAAGGAGTTTGTGACAGAAACATGCAGAACATAAGGATAAAGTAGACATCCAATAGTCAATGATTTAATAATGAATGTGCTCCAGTTGTGTTTTAAACCAAGTTATTTCAACACATCATCTAAGAAGAAACTTGCTGCCACCACATTGGCTACTTTTACAGATAACCAGCAAAGATCTTTTATGTGCTCTTTACTACAGACAGCGTAACACACCACCACCTTTGATGTAACAGTCGTAGATCAACAGCCCAACAGGTCCACTGAGAAGTATCAATCCTGCGACCTCACACCACTCATGCAGACGCTCTTGCGCTGGCCAACAAGGTCCCGCTTCATATCTACACATGAATGCAACTTACAGGACACGTGCAACACAATCATGCATTAAGGTCGCAAATTTATTAACATTAAAAAAGCTATATTCCTGCTCAACTAAACTGCTGAGGAATCATGCATTACTTTAAAATTAATATTTAAACCAAAGATGTTATTAACAACAAAAATATGCTACTTTATAAAAACTCATAAAGGGATGAACAATGACTACGTAATTATTAAATATGGGAAAGAAGAAACAATCAAATTAGATACATACAAAATATGGCTTTTATATGAATATCAATTTTAAAGAATGAAAATATGGTAAATTATATAAATGTTATTATAAAATATTATAATAAATTTATAATTGTAAATATATTGGTATTACTTCGGAGGAAACTGTATCAATTTAAACACTACCAATGAACATGCCGCAATATTACTACAACACAGTCAACAACATTTACTTTGTGCAAGAATTCAATGTCCCAGAACAGCTATGAATACCTCTGATTAACAAGTAGCATTATTAATACTGTTCTCATAGCGACATAGCTGTGTATTATTATTCGACCAATCACATTACCTGAAACTGGTCAGGTGATCCCAGTTTAAGTTTCTGCCTCAAATCTTCTGGTGCCCCAGCACAGAGGCGATAAAAAATGTGATAATTTCTTTCCTCCTTGCTCTGAGTGCATATACGAGATTTTTCCAGAAGATAATGGGAAATAAATCCCCCACAAACAGAATTCTGCAAAACAATAAATCCAGTACGTTATGATACATACAAATAGCTTAACATTGTCTTACAATATTTACAGACATATTGTAAAATTACTGTCATAAAACAAGACTGAAAATGATCAAATAAAAATATATAGAAAACAATTAAAAAAATTATATTATAGTGTATCATAATAATAGAACTTGTTCAATAAAATTATTTATTATTAATATTTAAAAACATCTGAATTAAAGTCTAGGTAAAAGTATATGTATATTAAAACGTACATGTATTGAACCATTGCTAAAAATAGTAAATTGGAACAGAAAATCTTTCAATAGTAGAATTTTGTTCTATTTCAGTAGTGAAAATGTCCTGTCAAGACTATTGATTGAACTTTATTAACAAGGTGGTTTCAATAATGAGTAAGATTAAAGAACATGTGTTATTCAATGTGGTATTTCAGTATAATAAAACACACACAAAGAAGCAAACCAGTTTTATAATCTTACCAAAACCAGTACACACTGTTAATAATTATTATTTACAAATGCTACAAATTTTAGCTTTTAGTTTTACTAATAAAGTGTCTTAAATTTTTTTTTAGGATTTACATGTACATGTATTTGCATCTAGTAAAATCTTCCCATAGTATATTTGTTCCTCAAAAGATTTTCTTGTTTTAACCGACATATTTCCAGATCCAACATCAGTGTCAAGGCAAAACACATGACATTTTATAGCATTATTTTATTTTTATATAACATTAATCCCCTGACAATTCTGCTACATTGCATTACCAACAAGTGTATCTTTATGTCCTAAGTGCATGAAAATACAAACTATTTTACAGTCAATAGTTTATAAAGCAATTAGTCTGCAGCCCCAATGTCACAATCGTTCTGGCGGCCCAGAATACAGTGGCAGCCATCTTAACATTCGGGGACTAAATCCATGAGAAACAAATCTTAATAAATTCATACACTCATTTTTCGCTTTAAAGTTTTTAAAACTGTAGAATAGTTGTAGATGATTACAAGATTATATGAAAAGAAATGTTATGTGAAGAAATTAGCAAAGATAAATGAGAAGAAACCAATATTGTTCTAGCACCATTAATAAGTTATATATAGTATCAACACTAGAGAGTTAAACAGTGTTACCGAGATGTACATGTATTAAAAGGCTCATTAATGATACATAAACATAGAAGAACATGATTTTATAACAGAACTACAGCTATTTGTATTAGTCATTAAATACATCACTTTTAAGACTGGTAGGTACTTATTTTGAATCCCATTCGTGGCATATATCCTAAGAATCCATTTTCTTACATTATATTATGAAAAGTAAGCTGTTTATCTGTGAAGGTCTTGTAATCTAGTAATAATATTGACCCTGGTGAGTTAATAATTCATTTAATGATAAAACTGATATTATTTTTTAAATTAATCATCTAGTTTCATGCAGGTTTATTTTGTTAAAACTGGTTACAAATACATTTGTATTAAAATATATATATACGATATATTAATAGAAAGAGTTATATACATATATATATATTTGTAAAGATATAAGTTCACAGCAGGAATACTAGACTTACCAAGATCCCACCCCCCTGGAACAAAGCATAAAAAGGAACATACATGTAATACATGTATATATCATGCTATACATAATTCAATTGATTTGATCACACAACTTACAGATTATATCAATAATCAGACATCTTACAACTGCTACTATAATTTTCTACATTCACAAACATGCAGTGTTCACAAAGTAAAATAAATAAAGACTTTTTTTTAAAGAATGTCATCCAATCAACAAATGGAGAGGGACATAGCGTAGTGCAAGAGAATCTGCCTGAGAATTGATCCTCCTCAGGGGACCCATTGGGTTATTTCCCATTCCAACCAGTGATCCATTACTGGTTTCTCCAAGGCTGTGGGATGTGTTAACCTGTCTGGGAACATAAAAGGTCCCTTTCTGTCAACACAAAAAAGCTTATTTGAGTATATAACTTGCCTTACATCATTGTCACATGATCTCACTTTTCCCACTAAAATGGTGATTGATGGTCTTTAACAAAGCAGAACAGTATTGCCATGCACAAATGTACCCAAAAAATTACCACATCCATGTACCTCACAATATACAACAATGCTACATCCATGTACCTCACTATAAACATCCATGCACATCAAAATATACTACATGTACACGTACCTTGTTGTCAAAATGTATCTCAACAAACTTTCCAAATCTGCTGCTGTTGTTGTTTCTAACAGTCTTGGCATTTCCAAATGCTTCCAGTAAAGGGTTCGCTAGAGGAAAGAGAGGAAATTGCAAAACAAACATTAATATAACAAACCATTTGAGGGCAATGATCTATTTAGTAAATGCATACATAGTGAGCTTGCTGTGGATCGATCTTTAACAAATACCATGTGAAACAAAAAAAAGAAAAATCTGGCAGAATCTACCTTTAGAATCCTACACTCTAAATTGGAATTCTCTTTAAACCAAATTTATTTCAAAGTCATATACAGCCTTAAGGGCTTTATTTAAATCTCAGTAAACCAAACATTTTAATTGGTTCCAAGTGTGTTTGGTTTAGGATAAATAAATAACTGATTTCTAAAAGAATTTCACTTCCTTGTGCAAAAGTCACATACTGTTTGACATGTCAAGAAATCTATCATCTATAAAACATATAACACAAAAACAGGATAGACATAATTAGAATGGTGTGTTTGAATGATAGAACAGACTGGTACGTGTACATGTTGTCGCTTACACTCCAGGATTCGCTGCTCAATGGGACCAGCATGAGTTCCCCAACATTCAGTCAAGTATTTCAAAATGTATTTCGTAGATTCAGTCTTTCCTGCTCCCGATTCACCGCTGACAACGATCGACTGGCTAACTTTCGTTACTTTCATGTCTCTGTAGGCTTTATCAGCTGAAAGCAAACAAAAAAACAGTTATTTGTATCAATCTTGCCACGAAGAAATTCTGTATAAATGAAGAAATTGGATCATCCTAAAGACAAAATTCCATCAGTACAATTTGTAACGAAGTGCTGTATTTTGGAATACATGTTCTTTGGGCCAATACAGGCACCGTGGAGCATGGTTAAAAGTAGTGAGGGTGGGGCAAAGTGAAGTGGGATTCCCTGATTTGAAAATCTAAAAATCATAAAAACAATATTTTGGTAAAACAAAGTCTGACGAGTGGGGATCATAGACCCAGCAGCTTCCTGTGTGAAATACTGCAATTATAGTTTCTCTGAATTTTTTCAACAAGATTTGCTGGCCGAATGAATGTCAAAACAGATTTAAAATTCAATTGTGATGTTCTGATACAGACAATTAAAGCATTGAACAACTATAAAGAACATTAGTTTGACTTTACTGTAGCGCTTGATACAGGGGTTACATTTGTACAGAGTGTAACCTGAGAATTGCTGTGAAGCACAATAACAAATGTAATTAACTTTACCAAGCATATATGTGTAACCAATAAACAATATGATAAATATTGATTAATGGCAATTTGCTATCACATTTTGTTCAGCAGATTATATTTACCAATAGAGTACACATGCGGTGGCACTGTTCCCAGCGATTTCCCACGGTACTTCTTGATGGTTTCTGGGGTGTACAGTTCTGGAACCTCATAGTAAGGGTTAATGGCTATCAAGATGTTGGCGGTGTAAGTCTAAAATCATGAAACATAAATGGTAAAAAATTACTAAATCAGATTGAATTTGTAGAATATGGGAAAAGCAAAATAACATGGAATTAATTTAAAATATGGATTTTAATTACATGTATACATATGCATGGTTTACATTATTGACGGTATACAGCATTTAGCTTTCTCATTTCTTCACTTACTTTATCTTAATTATTAAATTAAAATAATAACAATACACCTGTAGCATTATTTACCAATCAACATTTTTCACTGCATAGGAATTTTTGAATTTTTTTGTTCCAAATTTTTAAAAGGGACGATTTTGTTTGTATAATATATGTATTTATATATTTTAATCAAAACTCAAAGTTGATTTCCCAAAAGTGAAAAATTTAATTAAACATGTAAAAGGAATGTTCCATATAATTATATGGTTGCGTCTTGCATTCCAGGCTTTTGGTTTGTACAAATTAAAATGTTACTTTTATGAAGAAAAATTATATATGTGTGGTCAAAGATTCGGAGAAAATGAAAATACAAAACATTTATGGAAAAAGTTTGTAAACCTGTAAAATAATTTCTGTGAATTATCATTAAAATATCAAACAAACTTGAAAAGCAGTGCTATACATGGATTACAAGTTGAAACGTCTTAACACAACTAAACACAATAGTAATGGCTACATGTAGTAATAAAGACAACATATATAACAAATGTATTTAATGAGTAGGCTAGACATGATAGCGGGTTGTATTGTTTCATTTGCAGAAATCAATAAAACATTAGCATCAACCTTAGACAACACTATATACACCTCAAGAGAACTAATCATGGCAATGGTAAACTAAGATGCTTCTACCACAAAGGTCAGATTACCACACAAACCATAGATCAAATACCAGTTTGGTATTGAAATTAATATGTTTGGCAATCAACTGCCATGCAGTAGCAGTAATTTTTAAATACATAATTTCTCGATATTGAGAATCACACAACTCCTGTACACTTTGTCACCTAGGGAATCAATTACCCACTGTTACAATGTATATTATTTCCGTTGTCTTAGTTACCAGGTACTTGTACTCACATAAATCTGGTTCTTCATGTATCTGATTCTGACATTGTTCAACAAAGTTGCCTCATTTAGGTACATAAGAGCACCTGAAAGAGAACAAGACTTTACAGGTTTGCATGTGTGTGTGTATGTTTGCATACGTGCATGTGTGCGAGCGAGCGTGTGTGGTCTCAGAATAATCAAGTATCAGACACACAAATAAACAATCTATAACGTGCATTTTTGTAGTTGGCTTCGAAGCGATTTATAAAAATTTCAACAACTTCTACATGAACATCCCAAGTTAAGACATTTTTTATGGTTATGTATTTGTAAGATACATAATAGATATCCTATAAATGTCACACAGCCTCATATAAAGCAAATACAGTGAAACCCCTCTAAACCGGACCCTCAGTAAACCGAAATTCCCTCTAAACCGAACATATTTCAAAGTCCCAAATAGCCGTATGTGCTGTATTTAAACCTCAGTAAACCGAACACCCTTCTAAACCGTACATTTTACTCGGTCCCAAGTGTGTTCGGTTTAGAGGGGTTTCACTGTAACATAACATACATCTAACACTATTCAATACATGTATACACTGTAGTGATACCTAAAAAAATGCTATTTTTTAGCAGGGGCAGGTTTTGACCCCATAAACCAACCCTTAGTGATCAATGTAGCCAAATATTAATCCAGGTTACATATAAGCAGATAAAACTGCATGACACACATGTATTGGTACTTACAATTGTCCTCACAATCTTTGTTATCATACTCTTCTGCCGGAAATGTTCTATCATAAATAGCATTGATAGTCTGCAATAAAGTGATAACAACCATGATAATACACAACCATTTTAATGTAACAATATTTAAACCTGTGCCAAACATAAGCTTAGCGAACATTTCTTGATAAGTGTTTTGCAAAGCCACAAACAGGTACATGTAGTGGATTTGTAGAACTAAAGATTATAAAGATAGAGTTGGTTTGTTTAACGACACCACTGGAGAAGAACATTGATAAATGGCAAGTGGATGTCTAACACACAGCTATGTCGACACATGGTTTGAGAAGAAACCTGCTGAAGCCACATAGACTTACCAATAAATGGCAAGAGGTTTTTTACTGGTACATGCTTTTGATATACCAGTAGTGGATGACCGGTTACAATGAGAAAGAACCCAACCGATCCACTAAGGACTGTATGATCGATTCATGGACCTCACCCACCCCATGTTTATATCAGCTGAGCTTTGTGTTTGAATATTATACCAGATGGAGGAAGATGATCTTCAATGACCCAAAGAATATTAATTACATATCATTCATATTATTAATGAGAAGAGACAACAATTATATACCGGGTAAGTTTTTAAAGATTATTATACTGTTTACATGAAGTAAATAAAATAAGAATCTCACAGTGTTGGGGGCATCAAAGGGTTGGATGGATATTGAGTCGGTGCCGATGTCGACAATCCGGCCCAGTTTGAATCCATCAATATGATGCGGAACCCACACTTTCTTCCCACCATCCATGATGGACGTCGGTCAGAATGATCAACCTGAAAATACAGCAAAAATCCAAATGTTGTATTACAAACACCAGGGCTTCTAGAATTTTTTAAAAATTCACTGGTTATATAGGGCCAGTGGATTGGAACATTCAGTGGCCATGCTTTAAATGAAAGTATTTGTCAGAAAATCACTGTCCTTGGACATTGTGCCACAGTATTCTAGAACCAATGAACACATTAAACTAGTTACATGTACTGTACTACATGCATACATGTAAGTAAATATACTATATAATTAAACGAAAACTGGGTCTCAAGGCAAACAAAAATACTTGTACATGTAGGTTCAGTACATTTAGGTACATTTAGGAATTAACTCTTTTTTCAGTATTCTCATTTAAAAACGGCAGGGAAAAATACATGAAGTTTCCATTGGGAAACCGTATATATATAATAAATGAATTCAAGGATGTTCCTACTTCCTAGAGCAATAATAATGGCATGACAGGCCTTGATTCCTTAACGTTTCTGAAACAAAGCCGGTCAACTTTGAATAAGCAATTTAAACTCTTTACAGAGAAACGTTAAAACTAATATAACTCTGGTGGCATCAGTTGACAGTCAATACACCATGTCATACACTGTACATGTACTTTGTCCTCTCATTGAACATGGATGCAAGATCATTATTTTAAACACAAGGACAAAAGCTAAATAAAATACATGTAATGGTATACAAAATACCAGTGCTATCAGAACTAATGAGATAAAGTGAAAACATCAAGCAATTTATAAATGTTATCATAAATCATGCATCTTATTTAGGGACAATATATATTTTTATAACAATAGGAACTTTAAATTTTCACTAAAGATCCTTCAAATAATTTGTCCTTGTTATATGTTAAACTAACTTCCTTGAAGCATGCTTCATGCATTCATGTTGGTTGAACAGTCCCCAAAATGTAAGCCGACAATACAAATTCACCAAAAAAAGGAAAGCAATTTAATCATTATTTACTATTATTCGGCAGGTACATCTATTTTCAAAAATATTTCACGCAGTTATTTTTAGAAAGTTGTCACCAAGTTTGAATGGATAAATGTCATTTCCTAAAAAAAATAAAGCCTGCACAATGAACATTCCGTATACATTTTTGTCTGTGCTGCTCCACAAAAGAAGAGAAGCAAACTGTTTATTTTGCACTGCTCAACTAATACCTGTATCATGTTTAGGATCCAACATCAACTAAGCTCAATATTAGTTAAAGCTCATTGCCAAAACTACTGTCATTGGTTGGATTAACGACACCACAGACGAACATTGATTAATAGTCAGTGCCTATTGAATGTCACATACGCCTATGTTGACACATGGTCTCAGAAGGAACCTGCTGCTATAACAATACATGTAGGCTACTCTTACTGAATAACAGCAAGGGGTATTTTCTGTTCACTTTTCCAGACACGATAGCATACACCATGGCCTTTGACAAATCAGGATTTCATGGATCACTGGTTGGAAGGGGAAATAGTTCAATGGATCCACTGAGGCGATTCTTTGACCTCTCGCACCTCAGGTGGATGCTCTTGTGCTTAGCTAGATGTACATTGTATGTCTTGTTCCCTATGCAAATACAAATTATCCACAGAAATGAGGATAATATAAATATTTTAATACGCAATTACAGTTCCTATACATCTGTAATAATGGATTATATACTACATTGCACTTGGTTACTGGGTATGTATGTACATGTATCAAGAGGACCTGGAATTTAATTGCTGAAACAGTGAAACTGTGGCTAAAATGTTCTTTCAAAATTCAGATGTAATAAAAATGCAAATGTAGTCAAATGAAATTACTTCATTACAAGCACTGCATGTTTTGGTTGTTTACATGTTTTCCATCTTAAAACTCACAAATAACTCTGTCCAAGTCAGAATATCACTACACGTAGCCACATCTGTGTGTATTTATGGCCGTAGTAGAACTTTACATTGTATCGGACACAATATTGATCTCGGAGACAGCGAAAACAAAACAAAATGGAGCAAACTTTCATTGCCACAGTACAATAGCATCATGAACGACAGTGTTGTATGTTGTAAGTAAACATGGGAACAAAGTTTGTTTGTTTAATGAAGCCACTGGAACACATTGATTATAAATCATCGGTTATTGCATTTCAAACGCAGTTATATCGACACTTGGTCATAGAGGAAACACACTGCCGCCACATAGGCCACACTTCATCGAAAAGCAGTAAGGGATCTTTTATATGCACTTTCCCACAGGATAGCGCATACCACGCCATTTGATAGAACAATCATGGATCACTGGTTGGAACGGGAAATAACCGAACTGTTCCCCTGAGGAGGATTGATCATTCGACCCATGGAGTCGCATGCGGATGCTCTATCATTGAGCTACGCCTCGCTCCCGTAGGAACAAGTCGTGCAACTTCTTGCTGAAGAAACTGTAAAACATCACATTCAGCTGATCTTGTGTCATTTAACGCGAAACGGGCTACAGCTCAGCCTTCCTTTAAGACTTTTCGAACAGCATCAAGTTAAAAACTAATGGTGTGAAAATCACTATGAATATAATAAGGTTATACTGGGGACTGTTTCACAAAACATCGTAAGTCTAGTTTACGACGTAAACGTAAGTAGAGAAATTTCGATTGGTGACTGTTAGTGATACGACTATTATTCGTAGCTGAGACGTCATTTTTGGTCATTTGTGGCCCATTAATTACACGAGGATGCTATTCATTCTTGGACACAAGTATGTTTAATTATATTTTGGGAAACACTTTTTGTCACATATTTACGTTTACAACCACAACTAGACGTAAATGCTTTGTGAAACAGGCTCCAGCACACTTAAATATCCATCTCTCTTTTTGTTTCAGGTTTGTTTTGACAAATGACCAGATTGACTTGTACATCATTCATCTGGGAGGCTTGTTCATTGATATGTTCTTAGGCTTCCTGCTCTTCTTTGATAAAACCCGAATCATTGGATTTGTCATCTGTACCAGTTTCCACTCCATGAACTCACAGATATTTAACATTGGTCAGTGAGCATACATGTGCTTTTCACAAATAACTATATAATTCTCTTCCTTGTTTGTGGGAGCATAGCTCAGTGCAAGAGTGTCTGCCTGAGGTTTGATAGGTCGACGGATCGATCCTCCTCAGTGGAACTGTTGGGTTATTTCCTGTTCTAACCAGTGATCCACATTCTGCTGGATTTTTTTCATTTAAATCCAGTTAAAGGTAGCATATTATTTACACACCCAACTAATTTTAAAGTCCAATTTTTATGTTAATCTGTAATCGGACATGTTCTTTGCTGCTTGGTTGACATGGTAATGAATGCTTCCATTCTCGGAATGCCTCAGTAGACCTGTGAATCCACTGAAAATAGTCCAGGAACTGATTTTCTACGTTTGTGAACAGAATCACCTATTTGAACTGAAATTCCCATTGATTAATCAGAATTTCAATATCATTATTTCCTTGCACACAGTGAAAACTGAGATCACTAATTTTATTTTCGCCCAGGGAACCAACTGTTATGGATGTCGACACTGATATCAGTCTGTTGTGCCAAATGTTAATGCGAGTATCACTTAAACATTCAACTGTTATGTACATGTAGCTCAAGTCAATTTATCACGTTCGCGAATGCTTTACAGAATTTCTGGCATGTGCTTTTATAACTTCTGTCAACATGCTAATTGGTACATGTATGTGGATGAGCTTTATTCAAACATAAATTTAACAAAAAAGATGGATTAGATTATAAGAAGAAGAAGAAGAATTATATTTATTGTTAGTAATACAAACTGCATTACTATGTGCTGTTGACTGATATAAATACATTTATTATACATTTTTACACATGTGTATAGGTATTTAAGTTTTAGCATGTTTTTTTTAATTGGGAATGATGTTAGTTTTAGTAGACAAACACATCTATGCACAGGAATTGTCACAACTATAAATTTCAAATTTTTTCTTTCTAAATTCCAGGTATGTTTTCCTACACTGGTCTCACATCCCAGTTCATATTTTGCTACCCCGACTGGCCGAGGAGAATTTTTGAGAAGATCCCACCCTGCCTACGTCTGTTTACGCCAGACAATGAAGACATGCACACAAGTAGCCACTGCGTCTACACGAAACAAGCCATCAAATCAGAAGAGGTCAGCTATTCAAGTTTGAGTGGAGCGTAGCTTAGTGCATAAGCATCCACATAAAGTTTGATAGGTTGACAGATCGATCCTTCTCAGTGGACCCGTTGGGTTATTTCCAATTCTAACCAGAGATCCACGACTTGTCCATCAAAGGCTGTGGTGTGTGCTACCTGTCTGTAGGGAATTACACTTGAAAGATGCTTTGCTGTTATTCGAATAAGAGTAGCCTATGTGGTGGCATCTGGTTTCCTCTTTGACCAAGTGACAATATAACTGTGTTTGACATCCAATAACTGCTGATTTATAATCAATGTGTTCCAGAGGTGTCATAAAATAAAATTTTATCCAGTAAAAGCTGATTAATAATCAATGTGGTCCTGTAGCGTCGTTAAACAAACTTTTATCTTTTTCATCACCTTCAAAAATACAAATACGTGTAATTATGTATTTTTATTTTCTCACAGATCCACGTGGGACCAAACAAAAGCAATGTTGCATGTTTTATCCCTGGACCTCAGGCACCAACCAGATCTTCAACTTATCATAAGATATTCGCAGTATTTACGGCCATATTCATGACGTGGCAGGTCTTCCTTCCATACTCACACGGACTTACAAAGGTAGTAACTATAATTAGCATAGAAGTTATTACTGACAGGGTTTAATCTACTATACAATTTTGGGCCGGTTACCTGCCCCATTCCCACTAGCATTCCCCTAGCGGGAATTTCCAATTTGAAAAAAAATTAGTGAATGCTACATCATCGATAATCAAATCATGATGTTTGAGTATGGTAACCGAGAACATCGAGAAGCAAAGTATATGTGCATTAAATATTTGTTGCAATATATTTAAAGCAATTACGGGTGTAAAAAATAAATAATTTTTGCGAGCTTACAAATGTTTGTTCTACCTGTATATTGCATTTTAAATGCGATTTGAAATTGTTGATATATTTATGTAATATAAATTGTACATAAATTATAACAATTGGACAAATGGTCTATACGACGACAGAGCGGGACGTAGCTCAGAGGTAAGATGTCCGCTTGTGGCGGGATGGGTCGAGAGATCGATCCTCCACAGGGAAAACATTTTTATGGGCTATTTTCCGTTCCAGCCAGTGATCCACGACTGGTTTATCAAATTCCGTGGTGTGTG
>JAULBR010013671.1:0-15951 GCA_032355825.1 Melanodrymia aurantiaca
TACACAGCTTATGATCCACTCTTCTTTCTACACCATTCCATGACTGATAGGATCTGGGCTATTTGGCAAGCTTTGCAGAAGTACAGAGGGAAACCCTATAATTCAGCAAATTGTGCCCTGACAGAACTGCGCAGTCCACTACAACCGTTTGGACTTTCTAGTCATGTCAATCCCGATCACGTTACTAGGGACCACGCAGTTCCGTTCAGCTCGTTTGACTACAAAGACAGTTTTGGTTACAAATATGACAACCTTGAGTTTAATGGTCTCACAATTGCTGAACTTTCAAAAGAACTCAATCGTATACACTCGAAAGACAGGGTATTTGCAGGATTTTTGTTGCATGGAATCAAGAAGACTGTAAATGTAATGTTCAGCGTTTGTCCAGGTACAACTACTCATAATAACTGCGAACATGCAGGCCACTTTTATCTCCTTGGAGATGAGTACGAAATGCCGTGGCAGTATGACAGACTTTACAAGTATGAAATAACCAAGACACTTTCTAAGATGAATCTACACTACGATGATTCTTACCATATCTCCTATACAGTGTCCACTATAGATGGTACCAGTTTGGGAAACGACCAATATGGCACCCCCAGCATTATTCACGACGGTGGCTCAGGTTTGTTCAATTCGATTGTCTCAGACGGCTGTAAAGTATTAATATTATTTCCTTTTTAGCTTAATTGTGTGATTTCGTTTACACGTACAGCATGTTGTATTCTAATTATTTGATTCGTATCGTTGAATATATGCAAGGAATGGAATAGTTTGGAGTCATAAAGGGTCATTTAAGCGTACTTAAGAAAGTTGTTGGGTTAATCCAAATATAATTATGGTTATAATAATAATAATAAAATAATGGTACATTACCAAAAGCGATAGCGTTGAAAGTAAAGTAAAGTTTGTTTTATTTAACGAAGCCACTAGAAACACATCGATTATAAATCAGCGGTTATTGAACGTCAGACGCATGGTCACAGAGGAAACCCGCTGCCGCTACATAGGCTACTCTTCCACGAATGACAGCAAGGGGTCTTTTATGTGCACTTTCCCATAGACAGGATAGCACACACCACTGAATTTGATAAACCAGTCGTGGATCACTGGCTGGAACGGGAAATAGCCCATAAAAATAGTAGCGTTGAAGAAACACAATTATTCATAATTGAAAGACGACGTACATTTTGGGTTTTATCCTGATCTTTGTTTTTATTACAGCTTCCCACGATGATGACCACACAGCAGCTACACATGTTGTAAGGAAAAAATTAGACTCACTTAGTGACGGAGAAATTGAGAGCGAAAGAGCTGCACTTAAAAGTATAATGGATGATGGAACTTTTGAAGCCTTAGCCGAATACCATGGATATCCTGGACTCTGCGATGGTATTGCTTGCTGTGTGCATGGCATGCCGACCTTCCCAAATTGGCACAGATTGTATGTGGTACAGCTTGAGAGGCTTCTTCTAGAACGGGGTTCAAACGTGGGGATTCCCTACTGGGATTGGATTCAACCAATGACAGAGCTTCCGCATATTTTAACTGACGCTACATTCTACAATTCTAAAGAGCATCGATTCGATAAAAATCCATTTTTTAGTGGACTTATCACTGGAGAAAATACACACACGTCTCGAGATCCTCAACCAGAGCTGTTTAATTCCGAGTACTTTTACGAACATACATTGTTGGCTTTTGAACAGGATAATTTCTGCGATTTTGAAATTCAGTTTGAGATTTCCCACAATGCATTCCACCTATGGCTTGGTGGTCGAGGCAAGTATTCGATGTCAACTCTAGAGTATTCGGCTTATGATCCAGCATTCTTCTTATATCATGCCAATATGGACAGAGTGTGGGCTATCTGGCAAGAATTGCAGCGATATCGCAATAAGGTTTACAACAGCGCCGACTGTGCCACCGACCAGATGAAAGTGCCATTGAAACCGTTTGACCGACCAGAAAACACCATCAAATTGACCAAAGAACACGTCAAGCCATCTGACGTATTTGATTACGAAAACAAGCTTTCTTATAAATATGACACTCTGGAATTCAATCACATGAGTATCCATCAGTTGGAAGATGTCTTGGTGGACAGAAAGAAACACGACAGAACCTTTGTAGGAATCATGTTACACGGCATTAAAGCATCTGCAGAAGTAACAATTTACGTATGCGTTCCAACTGGACGAGGGAAAGATAACTGCAATAACAAAGCTGGCGTTTTTGCTGTCCTAGGGGGACCTCTAGAAATGCCATTTACCTTTGATCGACCCTACAAGTTTGACATCACTGCAACACTAAATCGTCTTGGAATTGATCTACAGGATCATTCGTTTGACGTCAAGCTCGGCATTGTAACTTCTGACGGAAAAGTACTCAGTTCTGATGCATTAAGCAAGCCGACTATAATATTCTCACCCGGTACAGGTAAATGCTTTTTTAATTCATTCGACAATTTTAAACTTTTAAAATAATATTTATACTAATTTTAAAATAATTATGTGAACGGCATACAGTGATTATCTAAAGAAAGAACAAATGTCATACTATAATTAACTGCCATGCCATGGCAAGGCAAAAGGATGTATTAGACGTTATCAATATTTCGATTTATCAATAAAAACGTATTGTGTAGCCATCTTTGCATACAAAGACCACATTTTAGAGTTATAGCTTACCATATCGTGTTGACTGAATGCTAATTATACAAAATTATCTAATACTAATACTTCTATTAATACATAATTTGGCGTTTGCTTCTTTTTGCCTGGGAAATCGACTTATTTATTACATTTGGCAAATAGTACATATTTTAAAACTTTCCTGTGAATCTTTGTAACTGTTGTAACCTATTGCTACAGTTTGAGGGATGATGACTCAATGTTTAAATATGTTTCGAAAACAACAAAATTCAATATGAATGTCCATACAACAGGAACAAAGGTAATAATGGATTGACGATGGCCTCCTCCCACTTAACTTATTCGAAGAAGACCGATATGCATTGGTACTTTTAGAAACAAATTTGCATTCAAAACCATGTGACGTTCTGTCAGATTAATATTTTAATTTACTTTAATTTATAGTATTTTTGTTACAATGGTTTGTAGAAAGTCTAGTGATGATACTAATATTTAGAACATAATTATGTATAGCCATGTAGCTATACAATAATGGTGTTAAAACACATACCATGATACCTAATTGAAGGACGTGCAGCCTTTGTCTTTTATTTGTTTATGCTTTTCAAATGTTTTACTTATTATTATCTATGATTTTTATCACAGAATTCATCAAGCCCATATCATCCGCCACTCATGTCAGGAAAAATCTAGCTTCCCTTAATACAGAAGAAATTGATAGCATAAGAGCTGCATTCAAGGACATACACAATGATGGCACGTTTGAAAGTATAGCTAAATACCATGGCCATCCTGGACTATGCGATCATTTGGCTTGCTGTGTGCACGGCATGCCAACATTCCCGCATTGGCACAGACTGTATGTGGTGCAGATGGAGAGCGCTCTTCAGAAACATGGATCATCCATAGCTGTGCCTTATTGGGATTGGACGTCACCTATTACAGTGATTCCACATTTTATTGGTGATGCCACATACTACAACGCAAAACTTCAGCACTTCGAACATAATCCTTTATATAGTGGGCATATTACGGATAAACATACCGACACATCCAGAGATCCCCAACCAGAGTTGTTTAATTCTCAGTACTTTTACGAAAATACATTGTTAGCTTTTGAACAGGACAATTTCTGCGATTTTGAAATTCAGTTTGAAATTACTCACAATGCATTACACCTGTGGCTTGGCGGTGCGAGCGAGTACTCGATGTCAACTCTAGAGTTCTCCGCTTATGACCCAGTGTTCTTTTTGTATCATTCTAATACTGACAGAATGTGGGCTATTTGGCAGGAACTACAACGCTATCGCAACAAGCCTTACAACAGTGCCGATTGTGCTGCCAGCCAGATGAATGTTCCATTGAAGCCTTTTGACAGACCAGACAATACTAACCATTTGACCCAAGCAGTCAACAAACCAGCTGATGTCTTTGATTATCAAAATAAGTTGTCTTATACATATGACACATTGCAATTCAACCACATGAACATTCCTCAGTTGGAAGAGGTCTTGGTGGATAGACAGAAGCATGACAGGACCTTTGTAGGAATCGAGTTACACAGCATTGGCACATCTGTACAAGTAACAATTTACGTATGTGTTCCTACTGGGCGAGCAAGAAAGGACTGCAACCATAAAGCTGGAGTATTTGCGGTGCTTGGAGGACCTCTAGAAATGCATTATAGGTTTGACCGACCCTACAAGTTTGACATCACTGAAACACTTCACCATCTTGGTATTGATCTGCAAAGTGATACATTTGACATCAAACTCACTCTTTTAGCTCCAAATGGACATGTACTCAGTGCTGATGAATTAAAGAAGCCGACCATAATATTCTCGCCTGGTACAGGTAAATGTTACTACTATTAGACAACAAATGCTAAACTAATACAACATTATGGTTCTGACTGTATTTACTGCAGTATAGCTTAAGGTTACACTTAATTAAATGGTAAGAACATGAACTACATTATTACATTTCTTCAAATATTACATGTGCAAAATATTAATATATAGAATATTGGGGATATCGTTCTTTCCAGTTAGCACTAGCAGCAAGGTATGTCTATAGTGCGCACTTTCTAGTAGTCGGAGTAGCACAGACCATTGTTATGCAAGATACTTGTCTGAGACTAATGCTTGGTAAGGGGACAATTCCAGAAAATTCGAACGGATCTACTGTGGAGAATGGATCTTTCTACATCACACAAATGCTTTGACCATTGATATTGGCTCCGTTCTTTGTTTTTAACGAAATAGTGTTTTAATGATAGGATTTTTGTGTTCAAAAACACATTTCTATTCTAGTACGAAACTAACTTATTTTTACTCGAATGCCATAATAATGTTAATTCCTATGGAGTAAAAGTGTGCTTTTATATGTTTAACAATAAAAACATAAATTGTGTCTAATTTTGTTTATTAGATCACCAAGCAGAGAAATCCCAATCATCAGATTCGATCCGAAGAGACATATCATCCCTTGATGGCAAAGCTAAACGGAACCTAATTTCTAGTTTGAATTCACTGATGTCAGATTCAGGCCCTGATGGATTTGCAGCAATATCAAAATTCCACGGACTACCAGCACAATGTCCTGATCCCAGCAATCCAAAATATGCGTGCTGCATCCATGGCATGGCTACTTTCCCATTGTGGCACAGACTGTATGTCCACCATTTTGAATCTGCGCTTAAGCGACATGGTAGTCATAATGCTGTTCCATACTGGGACTGGACCACCAAAATAACTTCACTACCGTCATTACTGACTGATCCTTCCTATTTTGATGCAGACAATAATAAAGTTATTGACAATTCGTGGACAAGTGGATTTATAGCATCTGAGAACGCACACACAGTGAGAGATTTGCAAGATATACTGTACAAAACAACGGTTGATGGAAAACACTCTTTACTCTTTCATCAAGTAATACTAGCTCTAGAGCAAACTGATTATTGTGACTTTGAAGTACAGTTTGAAGTTGTTCACAATTGGATTCACTACTTAGTCGGTGGTAGGAAAGAATACTCAATATCATCTCTGCACTGGACATCCTACGACCCACTGTTCTACATTCACCACTCGTTTGTCGATAAATTATTTGCAGTTTGGCAGGAAATTCAGAAACACCGAAACCTTCCACACGATAAAGCACACTGCGCCATCAACCTGATGACAACACCAATGCACCCATTCAACATGGACATGAATACAAATCAGTTTACGAAAGATCACGCCCTTCCAACGTCATGTTTTGATTACGAACACATGGGTTATTCCTACGACAACCTGCACATTAGCGGATACAATGTCGAAGAACTTGAACATGCCATAGCGAAGACGAAGCGTAGGAGCAGAGTGTTTGCTGGTTTTCTTCTCTATGGAATTGGAACTTCAGCTGAGGTTCACTTTGACATATGTAAGTCGCATAACGATTGCTATCGTGGTGGATTCCTCTTTATCCTCGGTGGTGAAAAAGAAATGCCCTGGGCATTTGACAGACTCTTCAAATATGACATCACCGAAGCCCTTGGAGAAGCTGGCATCGATACCAGTGATGTGTTTAATGCTGACGAACCATTCCACATTAAAGTGGAAATAACTGATGTTTCTGGCAAGAGACTTCCTGCGTCTAGTCTTCCAGCTCCTACAATTATCTATGAGCCGGCTGAAGGTACGTTTGACTGTTATGTATTGTTATATATTATACTGATGTGTTTTGTTAATTTCGATATATATATAATATACATGTATATGACTAAAAGTTAAATTGTACGCGATTCAAGAAATTAACAAGTCTTCGTACATTGTACTTCTTTTTTTTATAGTCAACACCGTAAACGCTTGGCAAATTTACATATCAATTTCTAAACCTAAACCCCACATCCATTTCACAACTTATTTTCTTACAGATAATGTCACTTTATAGTTCCTTGGATACTGTATTTACATTTATTGAGTAAATTTGATCTTCTAATAACAAATAGAAAACAACAAATTGTAAACCCACAGGCTTTAGAAATTAACACGTTATTTCTACCATTCAGGAGCTCACACTCATATACATAAGCAGTCTTCTACTGGAGTTAGCGTACGGAAAAATGTAAACAATCTGACTCCACAAGAGGTAAACAATCTGAGAAAAGCTCTTGCCAATGTGCAGGCGGATTATGGACCCAATGGCTTCCAAGCGATCGCCGCATTCCACGGGAGTCCACCAATGTGTGATATGCCTGATGGAAGAAAGCTTTCTTGCTGTATTCATGGTGAGTTGTTCATTTTTAATTTCAACATTACGACGAACAGAATTGTAAGTCGAATCACATATTCAACTAGAATGATGCCAAGAGAAATAATGAATAAAATATGTTTCCCGTACTTACGAATATTAATGTTTGCCTGTTCTGTTATATAGTTTGCTCTATCTGAACAATTGATTTGGAGTTGAGTTTTTCACTAGTCAGTAGTGTGTGTACAAACTCAAAATGGACTTTTAAAACAGGTGTACAGTAGTGAGTCCTAGGTTACGACACATTTGCCTTGCATGATCAAAAACGTTGGCGTGTATAATAATTGCTTTAACTGTGATTGGCGACTTAGTTGGAATATCCCTAGCTTGTATCGAGATTTTGATATGTTAATGGTTTTGTCGTTTAGATTTCATGATCTGAATGTATTGAATTCTTAGTAATAAGAGACATAAATAAATGGTCATAGACGATTTCAATGATTTTCATAGCTATTAAATTTCTTAGTACCGTCTTAATCACGGAATTGGCCATTAATGGGGTCATGCATGTAAATAACATACAAAACATGAACATGATCAACATTTAATGTTGATCATGTTCATGTTTTGTATGTGTTCACAAATCGTTAGACTTTCAAATTAAATGCCTATTCTCGTATCCATCACTATGACTGTAGGGCGATGCCAAGGTTAGTTGTACACGATACTTATGCATGGGTGTAACCTCAGAGCAAGCTCTTGGGTCCTTTTCGTTACAATACAAAAACTGTACATCATTTTATTAATCCAAACCCATATATGATCACCTACATATAAATGTTCTCTTGCAGAATGATGTGTTTATCCATTAAGCATTTGGTTTGTTCTCATTTCTGTTTAGGCATGGCCACCTTCCCACATTGGCACCGGCTTTACGTCAAACAAATGGAGGATGCTTTAGCTTCTCATGGCGCAACTACTGGAATTCCATACTGGGACTGGACCGAGTCGTTCACACATATGCCAGCCTTCATCACAGATAAACACCACAATCCATTCCATCACGTAATGTTCTGTTTACACCTCATGTCTATACTTTGGCCGTACAGTATGGCCATATAACTGGCACAAGAGCCATACATTGCGAGTTTGTGGAATAATTAAAACCAAAAGTATTTGTCTAAAACCATCCACTTTAAAAACAACATAAAGTTTAAAAAAGAAATTCGACATTTCGTCTGTATACTAGACTTTTTCAAGAGTATGCGATTTGGTGTCTAGAAGAAGTAACGCAAAACATCCAGAAATAGTTTACAACAAGCAAATAACAACATACCACATCCATACATTCTCTCACACTAAACTAACCATTAAACTAGATACATAACATACACAACTATGCGCAATACTTCTAAATTACCATAACTACCCACCGTTACACCACCCAGCCAGCACCCCCACCATCGCCCCAAATTCACTCCTGCGCCTCGCTACGCACACATTCACAACTCCACACACACCAAATCAACTTCCTCTGTTATGTCAACCTCTGATATAACATGATAATATTAACACAAACTACAGTAATATAAAATTACAATATGTGAAGTATAGCACAATACAGCAAGCATTTGTGTACATGCAAAACAAATTTATCAAATAAAATAAACTATCACAGATAAATGTTTTTTAAAATTATAATAAAATCCGGTTTCCCTGAGGAATTTAAAAACTAATTGTGGGTGACATCTATTAAAATGATTCCACGACACATCTGTTACTAAATATTTTTCTTCTAAGTGGTTGTAAATAACCACAATCCACCAAAATGTCACGCACTGTCAATGTACACTGGACACACTGAGGTGGAGGGGTCTTTAAAACATTAAAAAAATGCGTTAAATGTCTGACCAATACGAGAACGACACAAGACCACCTCATCCGTCCTGCTCCGTCTATAGGAGGACTGCCACTCTCCCAAGACTGGCTTGACGGAATGAAGTTTGTTCGCTCCCGCACTGTCCCAAACACTTTGCCAGTTAGATCAAACATATCTGGTAATATCGTGTGTGGAATACCCATCTTGACACGAGGAAAATTCAAAGCAGACTGTGGGTGAAGCTAATCTTCGCAACCATTGATCCAAACTGCACGATAAAACATTGCCATGGCCAAATACGTATATCTGCACAAGCAGAGTCGAAGGGATATTGCGACAAAGTAGAGATGGCATGTACTCCCCAATGTTTTCTCCATAGCAATATATTTTAAAATACAGATAGTACCCCTACTGTCCCACCCCTTCTCTCCAGAATATATTATAGTTTGGGCTTCACAAACGATGCACTACATACTATATATTGGTAGGAAACCTGCCACATGCTCATTGGTAAATTATTTAGAATGTATGACCCTCCGGTCTGATTAGACCGCCAAGATTTATGTAATGACCGTGTTCGGTTTCCAATGTTATTTAGCAGTAACAAATCCTCGATGTTATTACATACAACTGAAATGAAATTTAATAGAAATCAAGAGCCATTGATATTGCCATCGCAGAATTGAAGCGGTATTACAATATGGCATGTACTTACGAATAACAGCCAAATCAGTGTGATAATAGGCGTTTGCGAAAGTTGAGTATATCGTGTAATACAGGTGGCACCCGTCGTAAGTGCAGCATGTTTTTGAAATCATCTGATACTAAACAAACAAACAAAAAACGTCTTAATCACATGTCAATAATTATATGTAGGAAACTATGTACTTAATAATTCTGATTACCATTTTGCTTTGTAGGGTGAAATCGAATATCTCTCCAAAGAAACTACACGATCTCCAAGAGATCAACTCTTCAGCGATTCAGAGAAGGGAGGGGAATCTTTCTTCTATAAGCAAATTCTATTTGCATTGGAACAGACAGACTATTGCGCGTTTGAGGTTCAGTTTGAAGTGAGTCACAATGCTATCCATTCGTGGACTGGAGGACGCAGTGTCTACGGAATGTCTTCTCTAGACTTCACAGCTTATGACCCACTATTTTATCTTCATCACTCCAACACAGACAGAATCTGGGCAATTTGGCAAGCACTTCAAAGATACAGGGGTCTTCCATACAACACAGCTTACTGTGAAATCCAAAACCTTAAAGAACCTCTGAGACCATTCAGTGATGACATCAACCCCAACCCCGAAACTAGGAAGCATTCCACGGCTTTTGATGTCTTTAACTACCATAACCTGAACTATCAGTACGACGATTTGAAATTTCATGGCATGTCTATTAGTGAGCTGGATGATTTGATCCACGAAAGAAAACAACACGACCGCATATGTGTTGGATTCCTTCTCAGCGGTTTTAAGAAGACTGCTGATGTGGAGTTTGACATATGTACTAAGGATCACAATGTTTGCAAATTTGGTGGAACCTTCGCGATTCTCGGAGGAGCTAATGAAATGGAATGGGCATTTGATCGTCTTTTCCATTATGATGTAACACATGTAATGCACGATCTTGGCCTTCGTTATGATTCTGACCTAGACATTGTTGTAAGAATTATTGGTGGTGATGGCAGACGATTGGACTCCAACCTTATCAATTCTCCAACAATGGACTTTTTGCCTGGTGAAGGTAATGAACACTCATATACTATATAACATAATGGACAACATTTATGGTTTAAACATAAAATTTATTATTATTATTATTAGTATGGTATTGACTAAACAATTTAGTTTCTTTTGTAAATGAACGTAACAAATATATTAATATAGGCAACCGATAAAGCCAAAAACAAACAAGTTATCAAATATTCAATGTTTATTTAATTAAACTACACGAATCACGCAATAGCTTCACTAGACTAGTTATTAGTACTTATATAATTACAAGAATAATCTAGTATTTTCACACGATCGTGTACAATCATGATGTACATGTACGTCCCTTTGAAATATTCGATTGTTCTATGTGAGTTAATTGACTTTATATTGCGAGATTGTCTTCTCACTACCTAGTTACTTCAATTCTCTCTGTCACGGATTGTTTATGTTACTTGGCACGTACTGTGAATCGTCCGAGTGCCAAATCACTGCTGTCCGCTCTCCAGTGAAATGTCCATCCCCACTGCATTTGAATCTCTTCACAATTTCTTTTGACATCGGCTAGACGGAGTCATAACTTCAAGCCCATGTTAACACACACACGCACGGAAGTACGCACGGACACACATAAATACACACATAAACAGGCGCACAAACACGCGCGCACGCACACATATAATTCAATAATTATTATTTATTATAGATGATATCATTAACAATGGAGTGCGTTACATATCCACTTCAGGACAAATAAAAGGTAAGGATATTATATAACATATTTGTTTCAAAGTGTGTTATTTATAAATATAGCACTAGGAAATATACAATATAAAATTGTTTATAGTGTGTGTGTATATATATATATATATTTATATTTCAGGTCATGGTGTTGAAAAAGTGGTTGCGCCGCCCGTTTTCGATAAACTATACAGAAAAGAAGTTCATACGCTATCACTGAATGAGGTCAATCAACTCCGAAATGCTATGACTCAACTACAAAATGACCATAGTAAGAGTGGCTATGAGCATATTGCCAGTTTTCATGGGGCTCCTTATCTATGTCCAGAAACTGGCGACCAGAAATATGCTTGTTGCATGCATGGGATGGCTGTCTTCCCTCACTGGCACAGACTGCTTACAGTACAGTTCGAAAGAGCACTTGCCAACCATGGGGCAACTATTGGTATTCCATACTGGGACTGGACAAAACCATTTTCATCGCTACCGTCATTCTTCAGTGATAGCAGCAGTGCCAACCCATTCTACAAGTATCACATTGCAAATGCAAATCAAGACACACAACGAGATCCACTGCCTAGAATGTACAACTCGCATGGTCTACATGAAATGACGTTAGAAGTCTTGGGTGAAGATAATTATTGCGACTTCGAAGTCCAGTACGAAATACTTCATAATACAGTCCATCACTATATTGGCGGTTCTTCTGAATATTCCATGTCGACTTTGGAATATTCCTCATTTGATCCTTTCTTCATGATCCACCATGCTAGCATTGACAGGATCTGGATCATTTGGCAAGAACTACAAAAATTACGCAAAAAGCCTTATAAAAATGCTCCATGTGCAGGACACATAATGGACATGCCCCTGCATCCATTCAGCTATGCCACTGTCAATGATGACGACTTTACTCTTAAAAATTCTAATCCAGACTCAGTATTTTACCAGGAACACTTTGGCTATTGGTACGATACCTTAATATTGAATGGTCAACCACTGGAAGAGCTCCACCACAGTATCCAGAATCGTAGTCACCACTCAAGACTATATGCTGGATTTGTTCTCTCTAGTATAAAACTAACTGTAGAAGTAAATGTATGGTTATCAAATACTGAAGGCACAGAAGAAAAAGTTGGCGATTTCATAGTATTTGGTGGTGAAAAGGAGATCCCATGGGCTTATGAAAGAATCTACAAAATGGACATCACAAAAGTTGCAAAACATTTAAATATTCACCACGAAGACACATTTAAATTCAGAACAACAATGACACTTGTAGATGGCACGCCATTCACTGATGCTAGCTTCCCTGATCCGATAATTGTACACAGACCTGCGAACAGTCGCCAGGACATTGTCATTGTCCCAGTTGGTCAAGGAAAACACCTGCCACCGAAAATCACCGTTAAGCATGGCACCAATGTAGAGTTCCACGCCATTGATGACTCAATAACTTCAATGCTTAACTTGGGCAGTTACACCACTTTCCACAACTGTGTTGTTCCTCCATTTGGTTACAACAGCTACATTGTTCACAAAACGTACCGCCTTCATCCAGGCGATCATTACTTCACAGCACCATCAGCAGACCAGTGTAAACTCGACGAGAGGATTCAGATCCACGTAGACGACTACTAAACAGGTAAATGCTCTTTAGATATTATACTTAATAATATTTTAGCCATTCTTTGTTTCAAGTACAACTATTGTAAAAGGTTTTAACATAACAATAGTTACGGTTTAATTAATATTCACACGGGGAAAGTATAAACAACGTGTTTGAAAATTGTGTATAGGACCTAAATGTCCACCACTGAACCTTTCGACAATATTCACGTGTGCTTGCTCTTGTAATCCCTACTGAACATCGTTGGTGCTAGAAATCGGAATATAGTGAATATACCCTAAATTATGTCATAAGTGAAAATTTAACAGACCCATGGGCAGTTTTCAGTTATCTATCAGTAGGAAGTTGCATATAAATGATACCTTGCTGTTAATTGAAAAAGGGGAATCTATGACGTCAGTGTGTTACATTTTAGACCACGCATCGAAATTACTGTACATTTCGGTTTGACTTCTGGTAACCGATGCTTAATTAATCGAAGTGGTCCATTGGTGTATTTAAACAAACTAACTTTATATTTGCAGCTATTGAATGGAAACGACTCCAGTTGTATACAAAACAAGACAGAGGAAGCCAAGCATAGGAGCTAAGGACAGACTCTGAACATTAATGGCGTTCAATGTTAATTATTGATTTGTGGTGGTAGGGCTCTACTATGTAAAATAAAAAGTTGCAATCAGTCTGCCTTTGTACGTTCATAGAGATGACACGTTTACTGTGACTGGGTACATGTAGGTAACATGGTATGTTCCACAACAAAAGTACGTCACTCTGAACTTCTTAGAAATCGTCAAGCTTTGTATGTTGAGTGAATGTAGGGAGGGCAGGGTTATCTGCGAGGTCCCTGCTTCGAATTGAAACTAGTTTACTACGATAATCGATGACTAGTATTTCTCTAATTATCCAAACAACATAAGTAACATATACAAATTTAGTAAATATATAGATGCCACATGTGACATATATATGGTCTGCACATACACTATTATGCAGTGATATTCCGACTGCAGTAGAACAGCAAGGTAAGACTAGTTTTAATCATTTTATTCATTGGACATTTTTTGTAAAAGTATATGAAACATTGAAAAACACTAGACTGGTTCTATATGCAAACCCAACTGGTATGTAATCCAGTAAAACTAGACACATCATCTAGTGTTACCTGCTGTAGGTAATCCAGTAACACTAGACACATCATCTAGTGTTACCTACTGTAGGTAATCCAGTAACACTAGACACATCATCTAGTGTTACCTGCTGTAGGTAATCCAGTAGAAGATGTTCAGAGATAAGAAAGTAGCAGGGAAGAGAACTCTCGCTGCTTTGTCTAATTTGCTGACGCTATTGAGTCCCATAGCATTTCTGACATGTTTGTTAAAACGATGGCTGTGTTTCGACATCAGGCAGTTTCTAATCATCACTAAGCAGCCGAAGCACTTTCCTTTATCACCAGATGCGTTAGCAGCCAAAGCCTCGGATAAAAACTCGTCATCATCCTAGAAAATTTAATATAAAGAAGACGATTAATGACGTCATGAGACATGATTGGAGCGGCAGACGTGAAAGGAACCATTCCTTACAAACAGCATGCTAAAATGGATATTTCATTTTGTTTTCAAAGTATTCTATATTATGATGTTGATGTGTTGTAGGGACTGAGCGTTTATTCTTATCACAAGAATGCGAATATAACCGGTCAGAACCTGTAAGACCTCTGGTACGTGGTTTGAGGTGGGGTGGGGGATGTATGCAGGAGTGCTGTTATAAGGAGATCCCAATGACCGACTAGTGAGAACTTTCATTTAGTAGAGCACTGGAATAACACAGGGGTTCCTTATTTTGGTCCTACTCAGTGGATGTTGTGAGTGTGTTACATATAGGTCCGTTGGTGTAATGAGTTGGGGATAGGCGTTATATGCTTCGCATTAAATGTTGTTGATACAAAACAAACATAATAATATTATACTACAGCGCAGAAAAAAAAGTGAATTAGATGTAAACGGAGCAAACCGTAAGTTAATCTCTGCAATTTCCTTTACATAGTACTCCAAAATGTTTAGCCTGACACCAATAATATTATCTGCACAACTTACGTCATCACTATCGTCACTCTCCATCGGCTTTTCTCGATCATCAGTGATGTACTTGGTGAAGTAGTGCACAGCCGCGTACTGCACAATGGACGCGAAGACAAACATGAAACACATGATCACGTAGATGTCTAGGGCTGTGTAGTAGGTCACATGCGGAAGGTCGTCACGGTTTTCAAGAGAAAGGAAAGTCATCGTTAGGACTGTAGTTGTACCTGTTGTAACGAAGACAATAACATAAACAATACACATGACCCGAAACGCCAACAGCGAAAAGCGTATCTGTGTAAAAGGCAGAGGCGAAGGGACACCAATAAGACATTCGAGATAAATAAATAATTAATTACACTACTATGGAACTTAGTGAAAGCTATCCTGGGTAGTTAACGGGTAACGTGGTTTAAAGCCTTCATCCATCCGAATGATGTTGTAGAGGGCGCTGAGATTGAGATGACGTCCCGACCGTAGTCGGGTCGTCTTCTCAATCCCAGAGGGTGAGTAGTTAAAGGAAGTTCGCTAGATTTATTATGCTGCCTGCTGATCATGGAGATAACCTAGAGCTTTCTCGTCAGGGTTGTAGTATCTATGTGCCACGTTTCATGCTTCTAACCAAAAGTGCACGATTCGACCCAAAATCCCTTGTTAACTGCCCCACTACGAGAATGCTTTGATGACTGAACTCACATACATGTATATAAATTATTATTCTGTCACAGCATGTCTATGTTGATGCTGGGACTTACTTATCGCTAACCTGTCGCTTGCGAAGGCTTCTGTGTTCATTATGGAACTTACCTAGAGCTATACTTATCTGAACAGGCTTCTCTGTTAATAATGGAACTTACCTACATAATAATGTTTATTATCCATATAGTTAAGCATAAACGAGTTCGTAAATTCCATACGAAGCACACGTGTAATATTACACACTTGTGACGTCATACGCGCTTATAACGTTACAGTGTGTTGACTGCAGTTTTGTTTGTAAACACAATTG
>JAULBR010013781.1:0-15950 GCA_032355825.1 Melanodrymia aurantiaca
GAAGGCCTAGTAAGTTGTAAAACTTGTGCCTAATCCATTTGTTTTTATAAAACAATAAAATATGTTTCAAATCAACATTTGAAAGGTTTTACCCATCCAATGAAACAACTTCTGAGCCGGAAGAACATGGATTTGCTTAAAATCAGAACTATATTTGACGGAGACGAAAGCTGTACAATGTGGTTGTTGTGGTGATGATAATAACTGGATGTTGTAGAAACTTATATGAGTCTCTTCACTGAACTTCGACTGAAAAAATGTTACCATTTCATAAAATGGATTCAGGCCCGTAGGTGTGGGTAGCCGGTGATTCTGAGTCGAACAACGCAGTCCATAGAAAAATACACACATGTATATAAAACTACATATGTATAAAAAAGAATAGTGTGATATTTACGGTCCAAACATCATCTACCCACCCATTGTTCTAAAATGGAACTCGCCTACAAGATTCCCTACTTACTAGCTAAGTGAACGAACAAATTGTAAACTAAAATTCAAATTAAGAATTACTCTATTCCTACAAAAGCTTTCAGAATACTTATAGCACCAGCTGCGTTAACAAAATGACTGTCCATTTCCTCATAAGTCATTGCGCTACGGTTATTTACCGTATTATTTACCGTGTTGACGGTTATTATAACGGCAATACTGTTACTTTTAACATACATATTTCCGTTTTTTAACGGGCATTTTTAGTGCATGTATGAGTATCTTAATTGTATTTTTAGTATACTACCATGCAACAACACGAGACAAGAACTTGTTCCATGCCTGCCTTCAATCCGGCCATCTATGATATCACCCCGACTGATGCCAGACATCACTAACAGACTGCTTATGTGTCCACCAGTGCCGCCTCAGAACGTTTTCTACTTCAGGCAGGAAGACCTAGATTTTGCCCTCTTTGGCTATACTCCCGCCATCGCCTCATCGCTGGCACTTAGGGTCCCTAATGTCGCTTCAATGGCCTCGTGCTCGCATGCTCTCAGCGGCCTCAAAATAGGCTCCTACGGCAACGGTACGACCCTTTAACCCCTTGCGAATTGCATAAATATGAGGATTTGTTTTTTTGTAAACAGGAATAAAAAAAAGCATTGTACACCAAAGGCGTGTTCAGACGCGATATATCGCGTAAACCCGCGTGTATTTTAACTGGTACCAATCGTGTTCTATCATATCACATTCATTTAATATTGGTACAAAAACCAGTCTACACGAACTCGCAATATATTTGTTCTCTGAACACGCCTCATGCTTTATATTTTGTTTGACAAAGTGCACATACATTTTTTAAAGGAAAGATATTCAATATTTACTACATTAAAAAAAAGAAGAGTTAATCATAGGAGCATTCCCGAGTTTAAAACTGATGGCACTGTACGTGTGCAATACTTCTATTATGTCATTCATTCGGCTAACCAAGGATATGTAATTACAATGTATTAAAATTAACATTTACTTACAATATCAATATATTATGTGTTTCTAGTAATACAAAATGTGTATTTACCAGAATCAATGGCTATAACAGCTTAATATGGAATTGCAAACGCATCGGATATACAGCACGAAAATGAAAATAAATATTAATTTTAATAATTAAAAAGGCCTTATTATTCGTAAACATGTTACAATGGGTAGTATAATTTATCTATGATAAAGCCTATGTAAGCGTGTTATTTACTCTGGAGGGTAATATTGTGTTTAACAACATTCAGGCATCGACAGACAACATCCTAACAGCATCATGCCATCCTTACACATGCGTGCTTGTCGAGGATACAGAGTGGAGCCTCCAGTTCAAGACCTTCCAGCCGGTAAGTTGAACATGAATAATTCATTAATTTAGTAAATTAATTAACTATATTATAAGATACATGAGTTTATACAAAATTAATATTAAATTTAGTAGATTGGAATAAAATATTACTCATTTAAATTTCTTAAGCCGGTGTAAAAGGAACGCAAGTCCGGTAGGAATAAAAGTCCGGTAATATCGTAATGCAATGTGTTACGTAACAAAATGAAAACTTACGAGATGAAATGCTAGGTATGCAGGTCATATAGCATTATACAGTGTGTCGGACCTGTATTCCTACGGACTTCTATTCCTACTACACCGGTCTCATAAATTATATTTGCGTTTCCGTCATACTCATTGAATGTGATAGAACTGTGACACACCAGGAGAAAACATGATTTATTTTCCACATAGTTACTAGTATTTTATCAATCACTATCAATGCATTTTGGTATTCTTGATGTTCTTTTGGAATTGAGTATAATTATATTAGATACAAATTTATATCTCACTTTTTATTTCTCAGAACTCTTTATCTCCCAGACAAATGTGGCTGGGATCGTCCACTGTGGGGTGTTTTGCAGGAAAGACGTCACCAGTGTCAGGAAAGGCGCACGTTATGGACCATTCAAGGGCAAGGTCGTTAATACGAGTGAAATAAAAACGTTTGATGATAACAGTTTCATGTGGGAGGTATGTATGTGTAGTTTATGTAGCTCACCTTTTAAAAACTTATCTATTATTTGTTTGGTAATTGAGATCCGCACATACAGAAGAGTAAAAAATTGCGTAGTATATCTAAATGACAAAACACTGACACATGGTCAAATGTGTAACTGCACAAGCCATATTGCAGTAAAATCAAGATGGCGTGTACTCAAAGATCGCAGCCAGAGCAGTGGTGGTACCAGGTGCTCGCGAAAGATGCGTTTATCCTGCTCTACGGATGGCACCCCTTATAGGCACAGTCATATATTTTGTATAGATCTGCTGTCCTCATCGAATCGATAAAAAAAACCGTAAAACGGGTCAAAGTAATGTATTGTTTGAATGATGCGTCATATTGGGAAATCTGAATGTCTACCAAAATAATAGGCCTGTCGTGGATAGAACTCTGGCGAAGTCAGAGGTTGTGCCCATAACAGGTGTGCTTGAACAGTTTTCTGATGGAAACACACCAAAAATGACCCAACCCAACCTATATAAAAGTTGAAGAAATAATATACCGCATATTGTCACCTACGATATAGAAGACGAGTTGAACAAAATGTACCGCATGTGATCTGTTTTTAGATTTTTAAAGATGGCCGCCTCAGCCACTTCGTTGACGGACGCGGGGCATCAGGCGATTGGATGTCGTACGTCAACTGCGCGCGCCACGTGGGTGAACAGAACGTCATGGTCACGCAACTCGCAGACGATATCTACTACGAGGTATCACGTGACATCCTGGCCGGTGGGGAACTGCTAGTGTGGTACGGTGATGAGTATATACAGGTGATGGGAATTCCTGTTACTCTGAAGAGTTTGGTGAATGACGAGAACGCATGTCAGAAAGAGCCGGAAAGTAAGTATGTGAAGCACACAGAAGATTATAAAGTAATAATAATTATTATAGTTAAACATGCAACAGAATTTATTTTAAACAGTGTTAAAGGCACACTCCCGAGTTTTAAGACGGGGAACATGATGCCAATTAAAGCCACAATGTCTAGTTTTAAGACGAATGCCACCATTTTTGCAAAAAACAATGCTATTTGTAACATATTTCTATCTCTATTATTAAAATAAACTTATATTTACATCTTAGTGCTTTAAATATCAATATAATTATGTATATCCAATGTCATCCAAATTGTTATAGTAGCGT
This sequence comes from Melanodrymia aurantiaca, assembly GCA_032355825.1. Taxonomy (NCBI): domain Eukaryota; kingdom Metazoa; phylum Mollusca; class Gastropoda; order Neomphalida; family Peltospiridae; genus Melanodrymia; species Melanodrymia aurantiaca. Next base: position 3,675 of record JAULBR010013781.1, read on the forward strand.
AATGTGTACTTCTGCCTAAATTCATTTGCCACGTGCCTGATAAAAGTCCAAGGACCATATTAATCTACTACAAACGCAATGGATATACATGTACATAATTATATTGATATTGAAAGTAATAAGATGTAGGCAAACGGTAATTTTTATAATAAAGACATACACCATTATTCAAAAATATTTGACAAATAGAATTATCTGCGCAAGCACAGTGGCATTCGTCTTGGCCCTCGACCTGTTTACTGCCTATGTTCTTGGAACAATAAATGGAAAAAATGGTTATACAGATGTAGCCTACTAATATAGCCTACGCAATCTCCGCTATGATAATGGTTCGTGCTTCTGGTTACTAATTTCCTCCTCCTTGTTACTAATTTCCTCCTCCTTGTTATGCGCCCCGGAATTTTTACGAGGCAGTGACTTAAGATAAAGCCGATGCTAAATAGTCTCGGCAGAGTAAAAGCCAAAAGGCTGTGTCCCGCACTCATAAACACGAGTAAAGCGAGAGCGTTTGTTTTGTGTCGTCTGTTAATTAATCCTCTTGACACGATGTCAAGGAATAAAACATTGATTCAAATCCTTACGGGCAAGCCAGGGTCGTTTACAACGCTCCACACATTATTCTAAAAGTTAGTGTTTTGAGCTTTATTGTCTCTTGTAACGGAAAATACCACGCGTAACAGTTAAAAAAGGTAATCTTTATAGACTGGAATAGTAAAGTAATTGTGACCCTTGGGGTGTGCGTTTCGTGCGAGTGTATAGTAAAGCGCGAGAAATCGGTCTTAAAGTTGAAACAAAAACCATGTGTAGATATATTTAGATCTCTTTTTTAAACAGGACGTTAATTATTACATTAATGACTATTTTTTTCACACTCTTTAAAAAATGTAGAAAAGAATGTTTTTAAAATATATTTTGAAATTAGCAATGTTTTTCGATGTTTATGTATAAACAAAACTGAAAGATACGAGTGATATGCCCCATCTCTCCTCACTTTAAAAGAAATATTTCATATGAAGATGTATTAAAAAAATACTTTTAAAACTTCTGTGATTTCTGTTAGTTTCTCCTGTTTAATTTAATTGATTGAACGATGCAGCGCATTGTAATAAGTAGAATACTGTACTCGTTCCCATGAGAAATTACAACACTTGTATTTTTCCATCACTCAGTGTACGATCACACTCATTCTAGCATTAGTATATATCCGCTTCGTCACTTTAACACATTTAGTATACTCAATATTTAGGTACTCAATGTTTAGATATTTTTTGTTAACTAGACAGCGAGGGGTATCAGTGTGAGCGGTGTGGCAAGGTGTTTGCCTACAAGTACTACAGAGACAAACACCTCAAGTATACCAAGTGTGTTGACCAGGGCGACCGCAAGTTTCCCTGCCATCTGTGTAGCAGGTACGCACGATTAATTAATAAAGTCAATCTATTAATAGCATCTCATGAAGCATGATGATTAAACAAAACAAAACAGAGATAAAAGTACAATGTTTTAGAACTAACTTCTTTAAAACTAACTTTGTGTTCGTTGTGCATAAAAAAGATAAAAGTGTGTTTAATTACACCACTCGAACACATTGATTATTAATCAGCAGTTATTGATTACTCTTCTTTGGATAACTGCAAGGGATATTCTATGTCCATGTTCCCACAGACAGGATAGCACACACCACAGCCTTTGGTAAACCAGTTATGGATCACTGGATGGAACAGGGAAAAAGCCCAGCAGGCCCACTGGATCGATCTTTCGGCATTGCTACACCAACCAAGGCTATTATCCCGTATGTTGAAAAGTGATTGTGAAGACAGTTAATACAAACAAGTGTTGGTAGCGGCGTTCTGGGACTAGTATGTCAAAATAACCGTGCAATGTCATGCATTTGACATGCAAAGTCCGATGATCAATTAATCACTCTGTTAGTTTTGTTATTTGTTATAATTTGATGTTAATTCTGTTATTGTGTGCAGATCGTTCGAGAAAAGAGACAGACTGCGCATTCACGTATTGCACGTGCACGAGAAGCATCGTCCGCACAAGTGCGCTGTGTGTGGCAAGAGTTTCAGCCAATCATCTAGTCTCAACAAACACATGAGAGTAAGTCTCGGAAATAGTTCATTGTCGTAATAAGAAGAAAAAACACACCTAAAATTATTGTTAAGTTACATTCATTCTTTAATAATAATAATTAAAAATACTACTTTATATAATTCATACACGTAAACAGACGAGAATAAAGATTAATATTCAGACAGGACACTGCGTATTTGGTGCACATCTCTATGTCTATTGCTAACGACACCTCAATGCCCAAGTAACACTGAAGCCCAAACTCAGAAGAAGAAGAAGAAGAAGAAGAAGAAGAATTTAAAATGATCAGTATATTTACTCACAGACTAATACCCGTATTTAAGAGGTTCAATGGGGGCGGAAGGGTGCGGGATTCGTACGAACTATCCCATGATAAAAATTGTTTTAAACATATTATGCCAACCTTTCTGAAAAATATTAGTATGAAAATGAAACTAATGTACATCCGGTACAATTTTAAGTTTCATTATTTCATATTATAAATACTAGTATTAACTGAATCCACAAAATGACGTTCAACAGATTTCCATGATGATTCCCTTACTATTAGTATTATTATTTTACAAAGAACAGAGCAACAAGGATTCTACACGTATACTGACGTTGTTATTTTATAACAGGTTCACAGTGGTGAGCGGCCGTACAAGTGTGTCTACTGCAGCAAGTCGTTCACAGCATCCAGCATCTTGAGAACTCACATCCGACAACACTCGGGCGAAAGACCCTTTAAGGTGAGCCAGCCACTTGATAAATTACATGAATGTTCTCTACAATACATTTTCCTATCATGGACACAAGGGCTGGTCGAGATCAGAACTCGTGCCCACGATAGGCGTCTACTAAAACAGCTTGCTCTGAACGTGGACGTTTATAAAACACCTAAACCTAAAACCTACAATATATTGATAATCACTTACTTCTCATTGAATACTGTAATAATGCCCACTGTACTTAGAAACAATTCAAACAACTGATACAAGATATTCTGTTTCTTATCTGAAACTTTGCACTTTCATTAAATGCTAAATTTTTAATAATATTTTTCGTGCTGGGGTGTCGTTAAATTTTAATTCATTCATCTTAATAAATGTAATAAGCTGTATAATTGCTTTACCCTTTCCATGTATGAATGTTGTTCTGCTGTAAAATAATCCTTTTACACCAGCGTTTGGTTTGCACCTGTTTCAATATTTGAGATCCTATCAATGATCTGCTTTTGCGAATTGTAGGAAGTGTCTAAACAACGTATCATTATGACATCAGAATAGCTTTTCAGATATTCTGCAACTGTAATTTTAAATGGTAAAAGTGTTCTATGTGAGGAAGATAATAAAGCTATATTTGTCCATGTTCATAAATTTATAAAGGAAACAAAACGCTTCAGTTAATAACATTATAATATGGATTGTTACTGCTTTACACACAGTCGGCTGGCGAGACCTTGTGGAGGATATATTTTTTTGGATTTTATTTATGCTGTTAATGTAAAACGAAACCTGCTGTCTGACTATCGAACAAATAGAGAACTGTCTTTTCTTTTCTTCTTTTCTTTTCATCTTTTCTTTCCTCCACTTTCGTTTTTCCCCTTCCTATTTCATTTAGAAAATATTAATTTCTGTTCAAATTATATTATATAAACATAATTATTACTATGTATTATTGTTATTGCCGTCTATTATGTATTATGTATTATGGAAAAGGCATAGTAAGTTGTAAAACTTGTGCCTAATCCATTTGTTTTTATAAAACAATAAAATATGTTTCAAATAAAAAACTGTAACACATAGTCCATCCAGGGAGCGGGACGTATAGGTCAGTTCAAGAGCATCCGCTTGAAGTTCGATAGGTTGACGGATCAATCCTCTTCACCGGAACCGTTGAGTTATTTCCTGTTCCAACCAGTGATCCATTTTCCGTTCCTTTTCTACCAACTTTCATGTTTGTAAAAAAAAATATTTCAATATCTAAAATCATTCTTTATTTTGCAGTGTAAATTCTGTGGAAAGGCATTTGCATCTCACGCTGCACATGACAGTCACGTGAGACGAACGCACGCGCGTGACAAAACCAACACGTGCAAGCTGTGCAATCAAGACTTCACGAACCCATTTGAACTGAAGGTTCATCTTCAAACACATTTAGGAGCTGCTGTATAATCCACAAAATGTCATCTTAAAGGCACAAGAAAAGGCATTTAAAAACTATCCACGTAAAATTATCTTTTTTGACAGTTGTGCTCTATAACAAACAAAATTAATATATTATATTTATATTATGACATAACTTTGGAGATATTTGTGGTGATACCAAGATTTACGTGAAACAGGATCACGCGCCATTTTGGTTCGCAAAAGCATTTCCGCTCTGCTGGATATGAATACAATTATAGCAGTGACTTTAGAAGTATTAGAACTATCTGGTTGCGTATTTTGAAGCATTATTCGTATGACAAAACAGGAAAGTTTACTCTTTTATTTCACAAATAAATTACGTAAATTTATTAGCGTCTTACTGGCTTTACAGAGTGGTCACGTGATCGCCCCAAACTGGTGTGTGATTCTCTTTAAGAGATGGGATACGCAAGGAAGGACACCCCCCTCTCATCCCCCCCCCCCTCACTTTCATATCATGGACAATAGGGCTGGCGAGGTCAGAACTCGTGCCCACGATAGGCGTCTCTATAGCAGCTTGCTCTGAATGTAGACGTTAAACAAACTCAACTGAACTGAAGGAAGGACACGCTTGTAGGTCCTACTTGTCTAAGAAAAACAAAAGCTATGTACATGTACTTGTATTATATTACAGAGCATCGTTAGCGAAACGCATCCGTGGACTTGATTGGAGTGATAGTTTGTGATACAAATAGCTAGAACTTTAGCTACTATAACAAGAGATGATTTATAACCGTTTTGCCCGTTTTCAGGAAGACAGTCGTTATTGTTGAAATTCTCTTTGTCTTAAAGGCAAAATATTGTTTCTACTTTTTGTCGCCTGAAATTTGTATTGTAGTGTTGTTAACATAATATTATAAACAAACGTTCATCTTTTTTTGTGTAAATCATTCGGTATTAACCGACATATATATAGGCTTATATAATAGGGCATACATAAGTATGTATAATCCAGAGAAGTGTATATTAAATTTTGTAATTATTGTATTGTGAGAAATTTCTATCTAGTCCCGTTTTTTATGTGCCAAAGATTCCTTCATAAATCTGCATATATCAGTATCGCCTAGGATTTAAAATAAATGTCAGCTATGTTATAATTTGTGTATGTAAGCTTTAGCTTCATTATTTTCAGTCATAGTTATGTTTTTTCTCACCTGTGCTTATGTGATATGTAAATGTTTAAACTCTATTATATAATATAATTATTACGTATTGTTGTTTACATGTGAAAGACAATAATTTAGTAGTTGCTATTTGTGTATTAATAACTGTTCAGTGCGTGTAAAATGGTGGACAGAAAGAAAAAAAACCCTGGATAGGAACACACATGCTGGCATGGATTTTTAATGAAATCAAACGATCACCATGTTAATGATCAATTTATATTAGTATGCGATATTGATCTCCTTACTTGATAAGCTTGGTACGAATAGATAAATGTCAAGAAAATTTAAAGTGTAAACTACATGTAGTTCTGCTATACATGTATCTGCGTAATAAAAGTCAATAAAAGTGTATATATATACCTACCTGTGCGCAATACACATTTTATTACGCAGATATAGCAGAACCAGGTTACGTTTTAAACAAATTCTCCTTCTTCATTATGCTTGCTATTTTGCACAAACCGTGCCGCAATTAAAACATTATTGATTAATACATTGTCTTCAAATCGAGTGTATAACCACGGTTAACTTGGCATTCATTTTTTTGTGGGTGACCTGAATTCGTGGAGCGGGTTTCGTCTCGGATTGTCAAGTGCCATGCGCACCGGTGGTAGTACGTCAGTCGGTGCATGCGCACTACGCCAATAGGTTCAAAGCTCACTTCTTTACACCGCTTTTCATCTATAAATGTATTCCAGTTTTAACAATTTGTGATGTGCGGTGAATGCTGTATAGAAACTGTATATAATTATTTGTGCAGCAAACGTTTTTCCTGGTCAGTTACTACCATCATGAATATTCATTTCTTTTCCCTTCGTCTATACATCTTTCTCCCTTTCTTCAAACTGCTTGTAGTTGTTCTGTTATGTTCTGTTCTGTCTCGTACTTTCTACACGCACACGACATTGCATTCCAGCTTTTGTTATTGTTATTATTATTTGTTTTTACAATAAATATACATATTGTATTTCAATAATTCGAAGAGGTATTTTCGTGAGTTTCTTTTTTGTAACGGACTTGTTTATTCTGAGTGTTGATGGTGACACTATTTACGAAATACTAATTTTGGTGCATGTAATGATTTATAAATATCATTTTAATTTCTTTCAATAAAGGATTGTGAAAGATCAATGAATAATAATGCTAATACAACATCTGCATTCAACTTAGATATACGCAGGATTCAACAGGCTGCACAAACTTAATGTATCGTGAGTACATGCCATCTCTACTTTGTGAAAATCCCCCTTCGACTCTGTCTTGTGCTGAGATACGTATTTGGCCATGTCAATGTTTTGTCGTTTATATTTCAATGTGATGTTTCAATTGCAAATTTAATAAACAAGATCACGACACACAAAATGAGCTCAGAAGCCATTGAGATTCATGAATTCAATTGTGAATGATTTTTTTTAGCGGACTTGAAAAATGAGTACAGAATCATCAAGATATTTTTTTGCATTCTGTCAATTTTCTCCAATACCCTAGTCTCGTACGATATTGTAAATCTGGACAATCCAAAGATCTAGCTCGTAAAACTGAAGACATGGGCTTAACAGTTTCCTCTCGTGGGAAGCAACACGCAGCATCCACGACACGTCGCTAAATTGGGTGTTCTTTATAACCCTTCCTGCGCATCAAAGTCACGCTTAAATAGTTTGTTTAGTTGTAAAATCAAGTGTTAAATTTCCTTCTTACTGCGTGGAGCGGGTCGTAAAGTGTGCCCCGGCAATTGAAGTTAAACGCGGATCGTGCCCGTCGCTACTTTAACTGCGGGAGCACGCTACTATCGCAATGATACTGAAGAAATTGTCGTCAATGTTTACCCTGGGGAGCAGTCCGTAAACCGAACGTCTTCATTTCTCAATTTGGATGTAATTAAACGCTGGCAAAATGAGAAATAATGATCGATCCCTTATCGGACATGAATAATATATAAATCACAAGAAGGAATTGAAGACGATTTTTCTGCCAATGTCTGTTTACAACAAACAGGAGGAGAGTTGTGTTAGATTATCCATTTATTGTTCTCTAAACTTTAAAATTAGTCTCACGTACAAGAGATCAATGATCAAACGTTAACCCTTTCTCATAACAGATTATTTCCCACGCTAATAAGATTTGAGAAGCGTCATTGAAATACGTGGAACTCTCTCAAGAATAATAAGGTTGTATAAAAACACGCCATTGAAGCTTCCCTCTCCATATTTCATGTCCCAGATTAAAAGGATTATAATTTTTATAGTGATTAATTATGCCAAGGGCATTAATTACAATTAACGTCGGAATAGATACCCAAAGAGGGAATTCTCACATCAGTCTTGCGTTCAATACGGCAAGAGCTCGCGGTCGCCCGCTAGACCGGTGTTTGCATCTAACATTAAATGACTGTGATATGATAGTACACGATCGGTACCAGTCAAATTGTTCGCTAGCAGCACGGTTCAAGCGTACACTCGGGAGTGTTAAACTGCCTTTACAGTCGCCCAAGGGTAAAACCATCAGGTTGAACATTTTTCTTTTGTGCATTACTTTTTTTTAATGCACGTATAGTTATGGATATTACATTGAACGTATGTCGCTGTAGGCTGTTGGTGATTTAGACTAGTTTGAAAACTATAGAATGACTTGTATACTCGTGAAGATAAAAGACGTTATCAGATGGTACGCGAGTGTCGCGCTCTTGGTCTGATTTGATCAGATAGTGACAGTCGTTAGAAAATTGATAACTTCAATAATAAGCGTTTAATCATCCAAATCAAAGTATTTCTTTCCATTATTATTTTTATTATATGTTCCTTTGGCGGTTTCTCTGGCAGCGATAAGTTTTAACGTTACACTTATTTCTATTTGATTTCGATTATCCGATTCTTCATCCGTTTTAAGCATATGTGGCTTCTGATAACGTCGTTATGTCAAAGTAACCTGCTGATTAATTGGTCAAAACAACCGACATAGTAACGTTATGAAAATGCCTGCAGGGTAAAAAAACGAAAATAAGTACTCTTACAACAGTAGGAGCTGGACGTAGCTCAGCGGTATACAGCGTCCGCCTACAGCTTGATCGGTCTTCGTCACAGCTTTTTGATAAACCAGTCGTGAATCACTGGTTGGAACGGGGCATAACCCCACACGTCCCCTGGGGAGGATCGATCCTTCGAGCCGCAGGTGGACGCTTTACCGCTGAACTACACCACGCTCACTTTACACCTATCAGTGTCACAACTGATGTAAAAAAAATAGTGTAGTATAATTATACTGTTCTGTATGTGGGAAAGTGCACATAAAAGATCTCTTGCGGCTCGTCAAATATGAGTAGCGGGTTCCACCCCCCCCCCCCCATCTTGTACTAACACGGAGTTCTGTCGAGTCAGCTGCACTGCGTGACCAGGGCAGACGTGCTTGACGCAAATAAGTTATAAACAACTAACTACCATTGATCTCATAGGTGAAACATGCATGGAAAGAACTCACCATTGACATTACAGAAATTAGACAACGTTGGCGTATTTCAATTATAAATCGTACTAATCACATCAATTAATAACTTATTTACGTGCTTAAGGTCCAAGCACATCTGTCATGGTCACGCAATGCAGCGGCCTCGACTGCCTATCCAAGACAGACGTTGGTGTTAGTATGAGAGAGGAAACCCGCTACTCCAAATTGATAAGTAGCAAGGGATCTTTCATAATTATGCACTTTCCCACAGACAGGTTAGCAAATACCACGGCCTTTGTTAAACCAGTTGTGGACAGTGGTCGGTATAAGTGGTATTACACCTACCTATTGAGCCTGGCGGAGCACTCACTCTGGGTTGGAGTCGGAAAGAGATCCACTAGCGGGATTCGAACACTGTTGCTACCAGCCTGTAGTCCGAAGCGTTAACCACTACACCACGGAGGCCGTAGGCAGCTTGGGAAAGATACAATTAATTTGTCTCGAGTTTAGGGTAATTACATAGATCAAAACAATTTAATTTTATAAGGTGTTCAATGAGCAGAACACGGCAATTTAACCAAAAGGTTACAACATTTAATATAGAGGGCACTTTCTATGAAACGGTGTACTTTGGCAGTGTGATGCATGCATGGGGCAACATCATGCTGTAATAAGTAATACATGTATAATTAAAGTGGCCATTTTTCCAAAGAGCTCTTTTCATATTGTATACATACAGTCAAACCTGTCTTAAGTGGCCACCGAAGGGAGTAACAAATATTGGCCTCTTAAGACAGGTGGCTACTTAATACAGGTGGCCGCTCAAGCAGGTCTGACTGTACATTACTGGTACGGTCAGTGTGACACAACATGACCCGTAATTGTGTTCAATATACTGATTTTGAAAGGACACTGACCATAAAAAGGGTGTTCATCTTAATCCCTCGAACCCCATGGCTATGAGCCTGTGGGTGGAGACCTAGTAGTCCTACTAGAACCACTGGTTGACGTTGTCACTCATGTGGGTGGGTCTATAAACCAGTATTGGTTATATAATTATGTGAACATATGTTTGCACACACTCATCAGCACCATCTTATATGATCATCACTGGTCGTCACCGATCCATCTGAAACACAGATGTTAGCCGAGAAACTGGAAGATGTATAAACTTACACACCGGGGACAGTTCTCACGACGCGGCATCACCTAAACAATGGACAGCGAGGGGCAGCGCGCTTATTTATTGATCGGAATAAGTTTAATTCTGTTATTCACGTATAATCTGTGGTAAACCAACAATCGTTCCACCTGTTGGATCAGCAGAACGTGCCTTTTGTGAAGCTATGTAATACCAGATTGAACCTCCAGGCAAATCCTCCAGGGAAGCTGAAGGACGCGTGGATGGATAATTAGCGTTTCCCCAGAAGTCCGCCCTTTCATCTATTTCATACTCTATCTATTAAATCAAGGGCGTTGGTTGGGGATGGTTCGTTGGTTGGGGGCGTATAGTCGGGTCCCGAAACTCCTCTCTCCCACTGAAGAAAATTGTGGGTTTTTTGCAGTGGGGTTGGGGTGGGGCTACAAAGAATGTTTTTCGTAAGTGCAAGTAACAGAACAGACAATCGAATTGAGCATTTACAATGGGAACCTAATTACTGTGAAATAGATAATTAATTTGCTTGTTTTTTATTATGTCTTAGTAACAGGATAGACAATTTTTACGGACACGTTTTTGTGACGAAACAAGCTGACTAACCTAATATGTTTGTTTTTCGAAATAGGATAGGATTTCGTCGGGGGAAATGCACATGTTTAACGAAACATTTGATTTCACTTGCTAGTATGGGTTAGGCTCAATGTATAAACACTTTTTAAATACCCTTTGTTGCGTACAACACGAGAAATGAAAGAGAAATGAGATAAATACATGCAGCTTTAAAGTTTCGGACTCGCCCATTTACTCCCATGTTGCTCTAATTACGCATTTTAATTAAAATAACGTACACAATAAACACAATAACCTGGAATATATCACAAGGTTCATTCTTCTTAATAGAGATACTGTATAGTGGAACTCGGACAATATATACCATGTTACGCTTTTTCGAGAACGACTATAATTCTAAGGAAACTTCAAAAAGCCCACCTGCAGTACATTTAAAGCTAATTGCTTCAGGCCCCGTGAGTCAAACTCTTCAATTCTTTGAGGGGTTTTTAAATTTTGAAAATCGAATTTTTTTTTCTTTTCAATTTTTACGAAATATTTGAATAAATTGTTTTAAAACAAAGTAACTTTTTGTTGCAGCTGTGGTATATTAATGCGCTTTGGATTGCAGTGTGCTAAGTACGGAGTATCGTTTTCCGCTAACCAAACAACTGCTTGTACTATCGCTTTGTTTGTGTTTCGAAATATAGACGAATGACATTTTTAAGAAACAAGGCTATGTCAAACTTGTACGCAGTTAATAAATTGCCGTTAATTTAATTTTAAGCAGAAAAACATTACTCCCTAGCCAAGATGTCCAACGATGTGTGCGGGGTTAAAGAACCTTTTTTTTTTACCTCTACTGTGGCCATTTTGGTTACTATACGCACAGATCGTCATGTTTTGAAGAAAAGTAGAGGGGACACCGTTTGTGACAAAAAAAATTTCAAGCAACCACCGTTCACCCAGAACACGTCTTTGGTGCATTTTGGTCGCATGTATGCGCGTATACAATACATTACTGCGTGGTAATGTGTTATTTATAAATATTAAAAAGTGGGTGAGACATTTGCATGTTGATCCCCCCCCCCCCCACTCCAAAAAATGGGGGCACATGCCCACCAAGTGATGCCCATGCATATGTAATAAAATTATAAAATACTTGAATCATGCATTCATATTTCGTGCTAAGTATGTTGAAAATATTGAAGGCAAATTTTTAATTAAATATACAGTTGTTAATTTAAAAAACTTTGGACTGAAATACTTTTTAAATAGTAAGAATTGTCGAAAAATCGTTTTTCGCTCCTTTATTCACATAAAAAAGAATATGTTTGTTATTTCCAAATCTGTTATCCTTTTGTGCTATATAATGAAACACATAGTGAAGCAAACAATTAAATTATTGTACGGCGACATTAAAATCTTCTAATTTATCATCTTCTGATATAATATCTTTATTAATAGTTAATTATAATTATGTGTTCATAGTTCATGTTGATCACAAACTAATGAAAGTTTGTTCGAATGAGAACAAGAATGCATCTGTTTTTCCAGAGTTAGTTAGTTATAACTTATTTACGTGCTTATTTCCAATTAAGGTTCAAGCACGCCAGTCAGTCGCATTGGTTTTAGGTGCCTGTATCCAATTAAGGTTTAGACACCCCCTCCGTGGGTACGGTCCGCCATC
>JAULBR010013892.1:0-15947 GCA_032355825.1 Melanodrymia aurantiaca
CATATGCCACGAATGGGATTCGAACCCAGTACCTACCAGCCTGAAGTCCGTAGTGTTAACCACTGCACCACGGAGACGGGACAATTCACTTATAAAGAGATCTGCAGATATACTTTGAACAATCACATAGTGAACCTGGAAATGCTAGACGTACTCGAATATCAATAAAATAGTGTTACGCTCTGCATATACGTCCTTCATAAACTGTACGTGTTTTGTTTGTGTGTCTAATTTCAGTGGAGATCGCCACTCTGACGCGGAAACGAGGCAAGACGTGTATCCGTATCTTGCCCAACTCGGAGGTCGACGTGTTGATCAATGCATACGAGGCGGAGGAAGCAAAGCTGTCGGCAGAGAAGAAGAAAGAATCTGAGAAAAAGAAAGGATCAACATCAAAATGAACGTCCTTTAGTTAATTCGTTAGTGAAATAAATGGTATGCATTAAGATTTTATACTTTGTAATTAGAAGATAAATGTAGATTTGGACATTTCTGTAAAACGGCTATTATTTGCGTGTCTTTAATTTTCACGTGAAAATTACAATCACACAAATAATTATTAGTAATATGCATTGAAAATACAAACGATATTTTATGTGTTTTTTTATATTTTGTAATATGAATCTCCTGTTTTTTGGGGGGTTTTGGCTCCATTTATACCAGGGTTTTAGCTCCATTTATACCAGGGTTTTAGAGTTAGAATGTCTCCCTGTGGCGGGATGGATCCTCCACAGCACAAAACATTTTATGGGGCCATTTTCCGTTCCAGCCAGTGATACACGACTGATTTATTAAATTCCGTGTTGTGAGCTATCCTGTATATTGGATAGTGCACATAAAAGACCCCTTGCTGTATTTCGGTAAGAGTAGCCCATGAAGCGCGACAGTGGATTTTCTGTGTGATCATGTGTCAATATAACCATGCGTCTGACGTCAAATAACCGCTGATTTATAATCAATGTGTTTCTAGTGGCGCTGTTAAATAAAACAAACTTTACTTTTCTTTTGCTTTCAAGTTTGTGACAATAGCGACTTTTTACAAGTGGTTGGAATTCCTGTCTTCCGTTACTTACTTGATCTGACATTGCATAATCAAAGGATAATTTATTATTCTATATCTAAAATGTCCTCTGCAAGAAAGGGGAAGTAACTAACTGTGGCCCACCTCACTGCTATTAAAATGTTTTGCTGCTACTGAGGAAGTAGAGAAGTTGTTATTACAGACAGTTATGCATTGATTTTCATTGACAACATTGACCGCGCGATGCCACTACCGTTTCCGTACGTGAAAAATGTAATGTTATGCAAATTGTTCCACTTTGCCTGATTGACGAATGATGATGGAATCAAACGCTGACTTATTCTGAATAGGTTGAGTTGCAAGTGTTGCGGATCAATAACAATGAACATTATTTGCAATCTGGTATATTAATATTATTTTCTATTCACAGCCATCCATCATCCGCATTCCATGTGGCTAACAAGCAGTCTGATGAGAAGAATCGTCGTCTCGTGTTAACATGCACCACCATCGGCCAGACTATTCATAATCACACGCTTCTCACTTGAACAATGTTAATACGTGTCTTTCTTCCGTGTTGACTTCAGAGACCGTTTACAGTGCATCGTTTGTTGTCGTTGCCATTACATTGTCGTCTTCTATATTATTGAAATAAAAAGAAACCAAAAAAATGTTTTCAAAGTTATTAATTAATTTTCTTTTACTAAAATAATTACTAGTGTACTCGATGATTCAAAACTTGAGAATCGGATCAGAGTGGAAATTTATGATGCATTCGAGTGCTTGTAAATATGGTTTGGACGATTGCCAACTGGAAATATCAATCGTGTGGTCTTATTTACAAGTCAGAAACTTTGGGGTGGAGGTACCAAAGTTGGTGACCTTATCACCCAGTATTTCGTAATAATAAAATTGTAGGTAAATATTTTATATTAATATTAGTAACATTATTATACTGGGTTCGATTATTCATGTTGAGATTATTTTCTGACGGATGTTTGTTATTTCCAAGAGCACTCGAATGCAAACTAGTCCTATTTACGAGTTTACAAATCCGAATATCAATTGCCAAGCACACTCAAACGCAGCATAATATCTGTTGTTTAACCTACAGTAAAATAGCATAACACTTTGAGGTTGAAATCCACCATTTTCTAAAACTGGGTTGCCAGCGCCACCTGGGGACCATTAACATTGATACTTTTAGTGGTCAGTTCAAGTACTATTGTTTTAACCAGCGCAAATTGATTAATCGTCAACTATTGTATGTGAAATACTGTTATTTTAACACATGGTCTCAGAAGAAATCTGCTGCCAGTCTCCACAAACAATGATTTAAACTGGCAGTGTAGATGCATATATATATTATATAGATTATGTTGAATAGGATAACAAAATTAAAAATTACTTAAAATAGGATTTTCACTTGCACGAATATCCTTTTATATATGTATCTGTGCAGGATAGGACTATTTCACACGAGCTTACATAATTGGAGTTGACAAGCCTCATCTCCGCCATCAAATTATGTACCCTCAGGGAATAACCATATCCCACACCAGTATATGATGAGGGATCATTTTTCTTCCATCATTCAATGCTCGAGTGCCATTTTTTAATTAAATTTTCTAATAATTAAAAACATTTAATATTAGGAAAAAATAAATGTATGTGAGAAAATATGTTCATATTTAAAAGTAGATACATGTAGCATTTTGTGACCACTTTAAAAACCAAATTGATTGGTCAAGCCTATCGGAATTGGGTTTTTAAATATTTCCCTATGAAACTGTGTACAATCACAAAAACCAAATTGATTGGTGAAGCCTATCGGAATTGGGTTTTAAAATATTTCCCTATGAAACTGTACAATCACAAACTTCTACTTGATTCCATTAGCACACATTACAAGAATAGAGCCGAGTTTGACAATTAGGATGTGTAACTAGTTTAAGACTGTTTATCAGTATTGGTGTTAATGTCACCCTCGTGTGTTGTTGTGTGGTTGTATAGTCACAGTAATCATTGCCAGCTGGGTTCCTACTCGCATTTCATCGACTGGTAAACAGACAGTTCCTGCATCTTAATACACTTGAGGTGAGTAGCTTTAAAATGGTTTTATTTAATTAAGTGGAACAAATGTTTTTTCTACTCTATTAGTCATAGATTGGTATTATTTCAATATTTAATTAATTTGAACGTACAATCAAACCTGCCTGAGTGGCAATCATTATAAAGTGGGCACCTTGATATTCTCAAAAATAATCTAATCTAGTACACTTTGACCTGTATTAAGCAGCCACCGATCTTAAAAGAGGACACATTTTGTTACTCCCTTGGGTGAAGTTCTGCTTAACACGTTTCACTATACTTAAATAAAATTTGAATTTGAAAACCAATGAATTGAGGCCCCTCAAGTATAAACAGACTTCTTTCATGTACAGGACTTTAATGTTCAGGAAAAACAATTATAATCCATGGTCTCATTGGAAATGTCTCGGAAATTCACAAAAAATGGCCCAAAATATTTCTTTCAAGTATAATAAAATATGACTGTTCAATTTTGCCTGAATGTTAAAACTACACAAAGTGATGCGAAAAACATATTAGTTGATACAGTTTAAAGAATAAGTGTGAACGCAGCTGACCGTATGTCATTGTACATGGACCATCTCATGAAAAGGGCAGGCTAAAAAAGTTTGGCATTCATATCATTAGGCCTATTTGTTAATTGAATAAATATGTTTAATATCAATGCCACAAATATATGAGTACACGGGGAAATTTTGTTTTTTGATGTCACTAAAATATTTTAAGGAAAGGAAATGGATCCTGCTTGGATCTGCCATTGTAGTAATCTTACGTAGGTAATCTAACATCCATTGCTCTAATAATAGTGATTTCAAACAATCTGCATGCAAAAGTTATAAATAGAATATTATATACTTGCCTAATTCTAACAGTTTTGCTCTAGTCGTATAATTATATGTAATGTGATTCGACACTCATGTACACTATGGACTAGTATTATTCAATACCGTGCAGAAATATCGATGTTTTTCATAATCCAAACAAGGTTCAGAAGGCAAGGAGGTAGGTTTATGGGGCCACGTTGCATGGTAAAAGTAGAGCGGGGAGGCCAATTGAAATTAAAAAAATTATATTTAAATTTCCTTATTTTCGATTGGTATGCTACTTCCTGTTTAATCACTATAACCATGATAAATACAAGATAAAACAAAGCAATTTAATGATAAGCAAAACATCTTTGTCTTAGTTCATTGAAGTCTTTACAGCTTAAATGAAACAAAATGTCATTCAATTTTTAAAAAGATATTGAAATGAAAATAGAAATATAAAATTAATGCTACTTTCTATTCTACAGATAGATGATATGATTCCATCAACGTTAAGCGACTTGCGGTTGAACTCGACTCTACTACTGCAGTCACTGTTAGTCCCAGATGAACCCATTGCCCAGCGTTACATTGGACTTGCCATCTTACACATCCTGCTGGCGTTGTGGATCTGCCTGGCCAACCTCAGCCAAGTGGTCGCGATGTTGATGGACAGACGACTGAGAAACACCCCGAGAAACCTACTCATGGTGAACGTCTCCATCACAGAACTCACCATCGGGGTCTTCAGTTGTCCCTTGTACACCGACAGTCTGCTGCACGGGATGTGGCGACACTCCACCACCGCCTGTGTGGCATACGAAGCCGTATTTTACCTCCAAGCCGGAATCTCGCTCCTTGCAGTTCTCATGATCAGTGTGGAACGTTTCTACTTTATTCTGTCTCCGAGGACGTTGGATGAGTCGGGAAAGAGGATATTCTCCGGTATTCTCGTTTTTCTCCCGTGGGGAATCGGTTTGAGCCTCATTCTACCCATGTACATGGAAGGAGCCGACATCTTCAATGTCGAGTTCGGAAACGACGTCTGCATCATTCTGTGGAAGAAGAAATTCCAAATTGTGACGTGCTTCACGAGTTTCTTCGTTCCCTCGTTCCTGGTCCTCGCCATGATGGTGGCCGTGATCGTTCTCTTCATCTTCAGCGTGACGACGTCGAAGATCCGCAGTATGGAGATTCACCTTGACGACAAGGCTGGGAGAGAGGCTCTGTACGCCGTCTGTCTGGCGAGTTCCTTCTCCGTCTGTCTCCCGTTTCCTCTCTTCATCTGTCTGCTCATGCACCTGTTCTGCACGAAGGACGACTGTCTGGAGTCGGAAGCTGCCTGGGGTGCACTGATGTGTTTAGCTATGGTGAAATCAGCAGTGATGCCGCTTGTGTGGCTGGTGTATGCAGACATACGGCAGGCTTATAAGTCCATGTTATGGAGACGATGGAGGGGATCGCATGGCCGACCAAACAGTGCCATGCTCTCCGAGGAGATTTCATCTCAGTCCACCTTGGGAACGCACTTCTGAGTAACAGTAGACATGGATCTGATCAAAAACAAGGTGATCTGTATATATACAGTGAAACGTTCGGAGGTTACCCCATAGCTATAATGTTAGAGGGCCATTACTCCTTATGTGTTTAACTAAGCACTTTGATTTATTGTAATGGAATTGTAAGGGCCTTAAATTTGGTTGTCTTTCCCAGTATAATTATAATCTAGTGAATTTGTGCTCATGCATTTAACATGAATTTTTAAAAAGTATGGTATGTGCCTTAAAATAATTCTCGGGGAAAGACCTGACAATTGGACATGAACCTTGAACTTTGTAACGCATATAGGTGAAATAATCCTGAAGCGACTTTAAACTTCAAATCATTCATTCATTCATTGAACTTTGTAAACCCAAATACACTGGATAGCTTAGTAATCCGCGGCCATTGGATGTCGCACATACAGTTGTATCGACACATGGTCTCAGAATAAACCCACTGTCACCATATAGGCTACTTTTACTGAGTAACAGCAACGATCACTGGTTGGAATGGGAAATAGCCAAATGGTTCCACTGAGGAGAATTGATCATTTCACCTCTCGAACTCCAGGCAGATGCACTTGTGCTGAGCTACGTGCTTCTCGTGCATGGATTGAGACAATTTGTTTATTGACGTCGACCTGTTCGTATGGGAGATATCGTGATCAGCTGCACGCCAGTGCTAATAACACGAACGAATCGCAAATAAAAGTGTGAACTTATGAACATGGTGCTAACAAATGAATCCAATTCATAATACTGCAGATGTGACAGATTGTTTGTTGCTATTCAGAATAACAGGATTGGTCAGCACGCTATTAAACCTAAGATAACTGTCAGTCAGGAAATTGAATTCAATCATGGAAGAAATTCTAAAAAAGATGGGTTTTTTTTTAAAAATATGTAATTATAATAATACATTTCCATACATGTACAATTTAGGTCCTAAACGTGGGTCTGTGTAACAGTGGAGTTTATAATTGGGATTTCCAGCATACACGAGTGAAATTTAGAAATTAAAAAACACATGTCGTTTTATATTTAAAACCTATTACATGTACTTATAAACAACAAAATGTCAATATGTAGCGGATGATGAATCTGATTTTAATCACATTGTCGGTGAATACGATACATCACGCAAAATTATACTTAAACTGAACATAGTGCTATAATATATAATTTTTATAATGTATATAATTAATAAAACTGTAGTTGTGTCGCATTTATAACAGACTGACAATTGACACACATCTATAACACTGGAAGTAATTCAATGTATGCCAATTCTTTACAAGAATATAAATATTAAAACATAAAACTGAGGTTTACAGACACTAAAAATCATTTACGCGTAACTATAAAGCAAGATAATTCATTCTACACCAATTCTAACGAAAAACAAACACTTTGTGTTAAAAACATCCTATGAATTATTCCCAACACATAATGTCTAAAAATGATGTGAAAAAGTGCACACGTTCCATGGAAATGTCATTACTGGATCAATTACTGACGCTTTGTTACTATATAATAAGAAATCTTGTAAGAGTCATTGCTCGTCTTCATCAAACATTTGTGAACCTCTAACCCAGGTAATCTAATAAAACACTTCTTACAGCCCCTAACAAACATTGATTATTCTTGACAGAGACAATTGGATGGTGAGTAATGTTAATATTTATCTAATCGAGTCGATATGAGAACAGTTATTAGGTGTCCAGAGAGACCACTCGTCATGTGTCCGTCTTTGTTCCACTTGAAATTACAATGCTACTTTTGGTCAATAAAAACAATTTCCTACATCCAACAACCAGTTATCTATTTGCACACGTTTTCTTTAATAGTAGGCTACTCGTCGTTTAGGCTTGTCGAGCTCTCGTACGGAAATGTACTGCCGGACATTATATTACTTCCACTATAAATCTACTTTAGTTTGAAAACCATTTGTCTGTTATTGATTGGACAATAAAATATTTTTAAAATTATTTATTTGTACTTACTTCCTTCAACAAATCGCAATACAATGAATGAATGTCAAATGACACCACATGAAAAAATATGAACAGATTTCATATATAATTAATCAGATAAAACGCACGAAGTCGACTTATTTCAATTTAAAATATTCTCTGTTTTGAATGCATTAACAAGATATTGGGATCCGAGGCCACATGTACTGGTACATGTATGTGAAAGCCATTATAGCTTGTTTCATTGAATCCAGATCATGTATGCATTTTTTTTTGGTATTCTGTAATATATATTTGAAACATGTCACTATAGAGCGATGCTTTCGTTATGCAAATAGCTTTCAGTATTGATAGCAAGACGAACGTGCATTAAAAACATACAGAGATTTTTAAAAAATGGAAATAAGTCGACTTCGTGCATTTTAGTTGAAGAATTGTATATGGAACATGTCGGGGTTTTGGCTTTGTTTTCATGCATATGTAAAGAAAACCAGGATTGAATCGGAATTAAATGTAACATTTACAAAAAATTTAGGATCTAAACTTGTTGGGTGCTTGAAAAACTGTTCCACCCATCGGGTAGTTCGACCCAAGCATAATCAACTTAATATAAGGGTTTTATTCGCGACTTCGATCTTGGTTCGAGCGTTACAAGGTATTCGACCCCCTTCCGCGTTCGAGCCAACGAGATTCTACTGTATTACAAATATAATGTATGAACAAGGTATTAATAATACATGTACTAATAGTACCAGTATCGGTTTCACTTTACAAACACATTGAACTCGTTTATCATTTATTCATTTAATAAAGCAACAGTTGAGTAGACTGCAATTTCCAATTTCCCTTTTATTTAATGCGTTAATGAGTTTTTGCTTTTAGCAGGCTTGTTGGAAAAGCCAATCACTCAAATATGAGAAGAAAAAACCAATGAGTGGAACTGATACACAGGAGATGAGTCCTACTCAAAGGTGATTATTTACAGCTATTACATGGATTGTCAATTCTACACAGGTCTACAGTTCCTACAATATCGCATTACTCTCACAGACAGAGCCGGGTATATATACCTCAGTGCAAGAGTGTCTGCCTGAGGTTCGATAGGTCCATCCTCAGTGGATCGGTTCAGTCATTTCCCATTCCAACCAGTGATCCATGACTGGTCCATCAAAGGCCATGGTGTGTGCTGTCTGTGGGAAAGTGCACATAAAAGATTCCTTGCTGTTATTCAAAGATTAGCCTACGTGGTGGCTACGGGTTTCCTCTGACCATGTGTCAATGTAACCATGTGTCAATGTAACCATGCGTTTGACATCACATCCAATAACTGCTGATTAATAATCAATGTGTTCCAGTGGTGTTGTTAAACTCTCTTTTATCAATAATTCTACAGTAGAGTTCCTAGAATATCTCATTACTCTGAGAGACATGATGTTACAGTGTTGAGTATTGCCAGGACTGCAGAGATTGCGTGGTCAGTCCACGCCTATTGCTATCAATTATACACACATTACCTACCTTGTTGGTGTTAATTGCACAACTCAAATAGGTGTACTGGTGTCCGTGATGTTACTACAAGCCAAACAAGATTATAGTGCAATCACCGGAACACGCACACAGCTACTTGGTTTGTTTGTACACCAGATTGATGATGGTTCAGACGCATAGAGCTTATTTACTCACAGAATTGTGTTTGCAAATACTAGCGACTAAATGAAAACAGATAAATAGCTTATTAAAAGTAAACGCTTCAAAGAAAGGTCAAGCCAAACGACTAGTTAGCTTTATTTGATACATATTTTCAGATAAAGTGAACATTTAGCTATAAATTACTCACATTACAGAGGGTCAAGGCCAAATAACTGTTTTAAATTATGATACAGGTGTTGAATTCGATTGTTGGGTGCTTGCCATAAATGATGATGTTGGCACTCCAGTTATGTTGTCACTATTGGCGCCGACCATAAAAGGCGTTGTCGGCAAATCGAGGAATTTTAGACGGTGGTGACATCACTATTTTCAAAAATTATTTATCTGAAAGAACCTCAATCACCAATTTGACACACAAGCGGCCATTACAATCTTTTAAAATGGAATCCAGATTTAGTATGTTATGGTGAAATAGATGGTTATTTTGACACATGGTGTCAAAAGAAAGCCCCCTGCCTTAATATTCCGAGGTTCGATCATTTAAGATCAGGTGAATGCTTGGCATGGAGTTAAATCTGGCTCTTCTAAAGAGGTTCGATCCTTTGACCTAATGCACTTCACGCAGATGCTCTAACCACTGATCTATATTCTGTTCAACTTGCACGTGTAATGATGTACACATACATGCATATGATGTTAGATACTGTAACATAGCTAGAGTACGAACAAATACCTACATATTTATAGCCTACATATTATATAATTTACTGGAATTTCCATTACCGTAAATGTAACCCACTTCAAAATGAGTAAAGAAATAACGAACTTTTAAAATAATGTTTTAAAATTGGGGCAAGTATAATAATGTCAGTGGTTGAGTTAATGAAGCAGAATGCTAACGAGATGTTGGATTATGTACGTTATTATCACGTTCACAAATTAACCCATCAATCTCTTACAATTCTTAAAATGAAGGCATTATCATGGAACAAATAGATAAATAAACAATTTTTGATGTGAAATTAGTGGCTATAAACAATACCAGGTCTCATAAGATTAAGTCTTAATTTCCTCCTTATTCTAGAGCACCTTCAGTTTGTTGCCATCAACATGCCACAGATGAAAGCAAAATCAATAAAAGGAACTAATTGTGACATATTTATACGACAGATCTTCATGTTTTATTGTGCTTCTCATCACAACTGTTAATCACATCCAAACATGTTCCACTTGGAGAAGATTTTCAGCTCAGCATATCATTTGTCCTGGAATCTTAACCAACCGGCGGACAGTGTTAACTGCACGTGAGTAATGCGTTCGGGTGATTGCACACAAAGGAATTTCTACCACATGACATTTAGCAATGCCAAATTTGTCACACAGAATAAGTGCTGGAAAATAATTCACTGACGTCTAAAACTGTTTTGCATGCAAATTCTTCCAAATCAAGCTTCGCGTTGCCATCTTACCCAGTAACTCATCTCGAGTAATGAGAAGCAATCGAGATAATGATAACGTTTGTTTAACGACACCACTAAACAACATTGATTAACTAATTATCGGCTTTTTCAGATGTCAAACAGTGTTTTTAACACATTGTCTCGGAGGAAGACTGCAGCTTCGAAATACGTTACTCTTTTACAAATAGAGTTGTAATATTACGGTAATAGTTAGATATTTTTTTCTTTCATTTTTTTTGTAAAATGCAGTTTCTACAAACAGGATACCACACACCATATACTTTGATGCACTAGTCATAAACCATTTGTTGGAAAGGTAAAAACTCAACACAACTTCTGAGGAGAATCGATGCTTTAAACTGACATGTGTCATGTGAATGTTGCTCTGTGAAGCTAGATCTGACATCACAACTATAGGGATGCAGCAGTCAGCCAAGGAGCTGGTTGGAGAGTAGCTCAGCGTAAGAGCATCCATCTGAGGTTCAAGACCATCCACAAATTCAAAATGTGAATAACTGAAAAATTGGTTATGCAACAAAAAAACAACAGCTGAATATCCTATTTTAGTTTACATACATTGTAACTAATAAGTTTGAGAACTGAAAACCAAACTAAATTAAATTTGAGTTCTAAACACAATTATCTAACAGTCTCAGAAACAAGTTGCAAATGGAAAATAAAAAAGCTTGTGACCCGACAAAAGTAAACATATTACATGGATCCCTGATGAATACCCATTTGGAAATACGTCAATAGATGTACACCATCTCTGTGCTAACACAACATATCGTGACATGCTACATCCAGTCCGACCACAATAACTCAATACGTCAATAGATGTACACCATATCTGTGCCAAGACAACACATGCTACGTTCAGTTTGACCACAATAACTCAAATGTCAGGCTTTTAAAAAAACATCTTTCAGATCAATAATTTGTTTCATGACACCTGAATCCCTCGATGAGAAACCCTCAAGGAATTTCTTCTTCCAATGTGTTTCTCTCGAGATGAAGTTCCCATCAGGCAACAATTATTTCTTGCTTAAAGTTTATTGTTTCCAGAAAACCAATTTGGTTTATGATAAAAAAAGGAAGATAAAAATGAATTTGTTTAAAAGACACCAATAAATCACACTGATTAATTGATACATGGTCTGAGACGATGACCGATGCTGCTATGCATATATAGAATATTACTCTTATTTGGCTTGCAGCATTGGATCTGTTATATGCAATTTGTTATAAATGAGATTACACATACATATAGGGCCTTAGAGGCTATCATACCATTGGTATATATATGTGAAACCAAGTTGGTTTGTTAACAACACCATTGAAGCACATTGTCATTGTCAATGTCAATGTTAATCAGTACCTATTGAAAGACGATCACATGGTTACGTCGCCACATGATCTCAGAAGATACCCACTGCCACCACATATGCTACTCTTACTGAATGACAGCAAGGGGACTTTTATGTGCACTTTCCTAGAGATCGGATAGCACATGTATATCACAGCCTGAGACAGACCAGTCATAGATCATTGGTTGGAATGGGAAATAACCAAATGGGTACAAGGTTGAGGATCGATACTTCCACCAATCAAACCTCAGTCAGATGCTCCTGCACTGAGCTATGTCCCGCTCCTGGTATATATGTCAAAGACCATGATAGCACATACCACAACCTTTCACATATACTAATCGAGATGCAACGAATGGAAAAGGAAAGACAAAGTCTACTGCCGAGGATCGATCTTGTGACCTCATGTACCTCAGGTAACCAGAGTGCTAGACCAGCCCCCCATAGTTCTAAACCCGCCCCCCACTGATGGTGTCAGAGCTAGTAAGTGCACATCGACTGCTTGTATTGAATGCACTGAGTAGCATCAGTCTCAACAATAGACAATTGATAGTCTTATTGATGTAATATCAGGCCGTACAAGAGACAACATTAACACTGAGCTAGTATTGCAATCATTTAATGGTTCACGCACGGTAAGCCTCTGAATTTTTCATATACATTGTCCAACACATCAATGCTGTATAGCTACATATAAACAATACTAGGATTCAAAATTAATACTAAAACAATGTAATTCCGACTCACGATTTCCACTTATCAGTCGTAAAACATGATCAATAACGCGTGATTCGACCGGGATTAATACCAAATCAAAACCAATGCTTTGGTTTTAGACATAAAATTATTGCAAGAAAAATTAAAGTGTGGAATCCAGCTCAGTGGTTAAAGTACCTGCCTGAAGTGTGTGAAGTTAAAGGATCGATTCTCCTCGGTAGACTCCATTACAATGATTGATTCCTTCCCTTTTAACTGAAGTATCAAAGATGGTGATATGAACCGTCCCGGCTATGGAAGGTGCAAAATATCTTTTACTGCTGATATTAAAAAGGAAGAGCTTAAATGTATGTGCATGGCAATAGTGGGCATCTTCTGAGATCATGGTTCGAAATTACTGTGCATTTCACATCCAATTGCTGATGATTAATAATCAATGTGCTTTAGTGATGTCATTAAAGAAATAAACTTTATCTTTTTGCAAGTAAAACAAATTCCTGTGGTGTTGTCTGTTTTTTTGAAAAAGTGTAACCACGTATTCCAACTATGTACTAAGTTTGTCATCACTGGCCTGATGGTGTGCTAAACACTTGTATTGACAGACGCACTGACATAGAACAGACAGCGTCTGCCATGATGGAATACACAGGTGTACCAGACATCAACCAACACACTTGAAAACAAACATAATAAACTACATGTACAAAACACTCACATAGAACTACACATGTGGCAATTCATAATATTTTACTGCGAATTGGTATATACACAGCATAAATAATGTTTAGCCAACACTTACAATGTTACACATTTATTTAATAAAACACAGTAAGGGGTTGTGTATAAATGTCAATGTGTTTCACATTCTTCGCAAAGTTATCCTCCCTCCACTTCTAAATTATAACATATTGATCAACTGTGTTTATACAGGATAACAATCAAAATTTGGCTTTTACCCCATACTCCTTCTTCTGAATATTGTTCGGATTCTGCACTGTCACTAACATCTAGAAAAAGAACTATTCTATTTTATGGTGTACATGTAAGCAACCAGGTGGGTATACATGCATGTTAAATTTCAAGCAATGCTGAGCTTTATGCATGATTACAGACAACCGAACAGACCATGAGGCTATTTCCTGCAATTTATAATTTATTATTTTTATATTACAACATTATAAAATATTACATTTCAAATTATACAGTAACCATTCCAATCTGCATCCGACAATTTTATCACATTAAATTGATTTTAAATATCTTAGAAAGTCATATAATTTTTTGTAGAGAAATTGGTCATAAATTTGCTTTTATCATGAGAGTAAATCAAATTATACACAGATATGTTTAAAATGGAAGTCATTAATAAGATAACCATTGCACACCTCTTGATTTTCAAAGCCCTGCACCAAAAAGAACATCCAGTGCTGATCATCTAACTCATTAGTTTCCATGGCAACTGCACACCTGTAAATTAACACGCAACTCATTACCAGTGCAGATGAATAGAGGTTCGTGTCTGTCTATGGGTGAAACAAGTCAGCAATTATATGAGAACACAAAAGTCAATATTTTTACTTTGAACGTGATAAGTGAATGATCGATATTTTTCGTGACTCATAATTTCCGCAGCCATGTAATTTCACTGCAATCAAAATGAACGAACACATTTATTACATGCAGACTTTTTATTGAAACAATTATTCAACAAAGACTGCCGAGATAATACTCTTTCCGATTTGAACTGACTCCGTGAAGTACCCAGTAATCACATTATAAAACTGGCTAGGTCTGTATCCAATGGGACGTTGTTGGTTTGGAAGGGAGAGGTTGGATGACACATATAATGAGAAAAAATATTTCAGATACATTAGGACTACTATTCTAAAGACAATTTTTTATCGGTCTCTGTTCGTATGGTGGTTGGACCATTTGGCTCAAGACTGGCAGGTACTGGGTTAATTCAGATCCCACTAGAGGCTATGAGTGTTCCAACCCTAGTGAGTTCTTCGTAATCTCAATCATGATTGGGAAGGTGTTCTACCACTTACACCGACCAGTGCCCTACTACTGGTGTAAGTTCCAGACCTGTCAACCCTCCTGTTTTCATCATTCTGCAAAGGAGGAATTTTCTCTTGTATACTATAATTACAATTTTCTAAGAATACCCAAATTCCTATCTACCTTTTAAAAAACCATGTGACAAGTGTTTTATTTTCCCACTTTGATATTTGCCCACTTTGAATGATTTCAGTTTCCGATGTCATGATTTATAATAAGCTGAAGTGTTTTGAGTATACAGTTTTTTTAATCATTGTTTGACAAAGTAAGAATTGTACGATATTCAGAGTCGTAAAATGGTGTTTTATTCTCATTTTACATTTGTTGTGATTATTATGTCTACAAAACGTGTTTATTTATTTTGTATTATGTATCTCCTGTTTTTTGGTCTAATCTCCTGTTTTTGGGGGCCCTGTCTCGTTTTATGCCAGGGTTCAAGGTTGACAGGTCTGAAATAATGTGCTCTGAAAATGCTCAAAAGTCGACAGAATGCCTAGGGAAAACACTACACATAAATAATAATATTTACACCCAGTAAACTATGTACATTATGGTCAAATATAATTTCACACAAATAAAAACGAACAAAAAATGGCGTGCACGAAAACATATAGATTCTACATATAGAGCCAAGTTATATAATATTATTATACCATTTAGTGTCAACTGCCTGTGTGATTGCAGTGTAAATGTTTATAGAACAAATTGAGTACAGTAACGCTGGGAACAAACATAAATTATATTTCACAAATAAATGTTTAATAATATAACATAAGCAACAATAATCTAAATGTGATAGATCTATTAATAGCACAGTTAAAAATGATATTAATTTTCTTGATGAAAGACATGGTATTTTGGGAGATTACGTGGCAATAATTAACCTAAGGCGGTATTTATCAAACAACTTAATATTTTCTTACGTTTTGACTTAAGTTTCATTAAATCGATTAAGGTAAGACAACAACGTAAGTTCCTATAATTATAGTTACAAAAAATCCACAGTAAACAAGCTTAAGTTTTTGTCGAATTCTTAAGACACCTGAGAAGGAAACGTAAGACTTAAGTAAAAAACGGCCATAACTTATGTCCCTGTCGTGGACAGAACTCTCTGGTGAAGTCAGAGGTCATGCTCATGACAGGTGTGCTTGAACAGTTTTCTGATGGAAGCACACCAAAAATGACCCAACCCAACCCAACCCAACCCAAAAACTTGTGTGTAGGTTTGTTTTTTTACAGAAATTAAATAAAAATCGTAGA
>JAULBR010014002.1:0-15942 GCA_032355825.1 Melanodrymia aurantiaca
TTCGCTGTGGAGGATCGATCTCTCGACCCATCCCGCCACAAGCGGACATCTTACCTCTGAGCTACATCCCGCTCCTCTAAAAATAGAAACAAACAGTAAATGAATAAAGTAAGTTACGCTGAAATGAGACTGTAGGGAAGGAAGCTGTTCAAACCTGGAAGTGTCGTTAGCGTTGGCCACCGCATCGATCTCCTGATTCTTAGCGCGCTTCAGCCGATCAATTGCCTCTTCGTGTTCTCGCTTCAGTTCCAAGACACCCAGTCTGAAAACAAACAGACCCTCACAGCCACTGCATTTCATACTACCATGATGATATCACTTCAGTTATAACAGGGATTCATTAACTCATGCACCAGAATAAAACATAGAACTATTTTCAAAACAATATTTTTTTATTTTTTTATTTTTTTTTATTAACCCAGAAAATTGGTAATGGTAGGGATGGGGCCCTAAAATTACCTTACAAAACAAAATACTGAAAATTCCTAATTTCTATGCTAAAAATTCCCAGTTTGGTTCCCAAACATTTTGTTTTCCCAAATTGTAACTAAAATTGCACTCTAATGTTCCTAATCCCGTAAGTTATGGGACTTGAGCAAAACATCCTGATAAATCCCTACATAATATTAATTAGTTTAGCAATACCAGATGCACATATATATGCCTACGTAAACTATGTAACGTCACTTCACATCCACCCATCTTCCTGTAGTGCCATTTCTCTTGCACTTGATTAATTAATTAATTAATTAATTAATATACTATCGATAGTGGCATCGTCGTTAAACAAACCTTTGTTGTTCTTTAAGTTTCTCTATTTCCTGTGCCTTAACGAGTTCAAGTTCTTCCATCTTCCTGTAGTGTTGTTTGTTCGTGTCGCCGCGTTCCTCTTCCATCTGTCGGATGCGTGTCAAGTGTTCCTCCATCAGATGCTCATTCTCCTCGCGCAGTCTGAAACAACACAACACAACACTGTATAGATCTACGTACGTCATTCTTTATCTAGGTATGTCATTCTATATCTATATAAATCTTCAGAAAAATCCATCGTCTGCCATTGAAAATGACGTATTTTTCTGAAGATTGTCTGTATGCGTTTGCATTACAATATTTTTAAAAGCAGAATTACTTTTTGGAAATATAAAAAAATTATGGAATCGTGCCTGTGGAAGAATCACATGGTTGATACAAATTGTAAGTAAAGTTTGAGTCTACAGTGTAAACTGTTGTATATTCACGATCCCTGCTACAGATATATTTCAATCAAACTAAGATAATAACAAAAGATAAATACAAAGTAGAAAAAACAAACCTAGTTTCCTTCTTATTGTTTGAATCATTAACAATCTGCATTCTTTTCCTAAAATAGAAAATACAGTTAGCATATTTAAATAGCAATCCACATCATCCAGTACGATTCATAAATCAGCTGAATTGTCTTGTAGCGTGCCAACTGTGCTTTGACTGGACATTATCCATAATGTATGCAAATTTTTCGATTTCGCAAATATAAATGTGCCAAAAATTTGGAAACCCCAATTATTATTTTTAATTTATAAATTTGTTTGGGACATGGCATTGATAATCACAGAATAAATGAATTTGTAAAGATATTTAACAGAAATAAGTACAGTTTCTAGCTTAGAGTGTACACATACTTATAAGAGATTTCAATAGCGAGAAGTTCTTCATCGTAACGTTTCTTTGTACTCTCCAACAATGATTCGGCATAATTCTTCTCAATCTCCAACTTTCGGATCTAAAATGAGTAAAACAATAGAAAAATATCAAGCTGTCGTAAGTTTCAAGATTTCTTTTTTGTCGAAACAACGTTAACACAACCACTAATCAATAATGTCCATCCTTAATGTGTGCAATTGATATACAATATTTCTAATTTATTTATTATACATGTATAAGAAAACTGAATATAATAATAAAGAATTATTTTTTAAAAGTTGTAAAGAAAACTAATGTCGAAAATCCAATGATGTTATTATGTTTTTATATGACACAATAACACATGGGGGCGGGAGGTAAGGTGTCTGCCTGTGGCGGGATGGGTCGAGGGATCGATCCCCCACAGCGCAAAACATTTTATAGGCTATTTTCCATTCCAGCCAGTGGTACACGACTGGTTTATCAAATTCCGTGGTGTGTGTTATCCTGTCTATGGGATAGTGCACATAAAAGACCCCTTGCTGTTTTTCGGTAAGAGTAACCCATGAAGCGGCGACAGTGAGTTTCCTCTGAGACCATGTGTCAATATAACCATGTGTCTGACGTCCAATAACTGCTGATTTATAATCGATGTGTTTATAGTGGCGTCGTTAAATAAAACAAACTTTACTTTCATTAACTGAAATGAATCTACATTACTGGCATGACGTCTCAGTTTGGTTTGTTTGCAGATTCGTGAGTTGGAAGACAAGAAGAAGATCCAGCAATTGCTTGCACTTGGTAACATGCCAGAGGGTGAGGTCACATACTTCATGAAGGAGCCACCAGCTAAAGCCATCATTGAACAAAAAGTGCATCGCAAAAGTCAACAAGTGGCAGTAGATAACAAAACAGCTAAAGGTAGCCATTATTTTTACGTATTTGGCCATATTTATATGTAACTTTTTCATTTTGACCTGGCAAAATGCTGGTTTGCCATCTATTCTCAAATCTGTTGTCTTCTTTTCCAATTATTTGAAATATTCTGATGAAATTCTTTCATTTTTATTTGTCAATGTCAAATCGAACCATGTTATTACATCATTAAGAATTCAAAACTCTATTTTAACGTAGTACTATAAAAAGTAAATTGGGAAATTTTTTCTGTTGATGTTGTGTTTGTCTTAGCATACATATGTCTGTGTTTCTTTTATGGTAGCATAGGACTTCCTTGTTCATTTTTAACTTGGCTTACACTTAAATACACATTTCCAGAATTTATTGAAAATCTTGTAAAGTTGATCCAATTATATTAAGCGATACATTCTTCAGTCCTGTCCAACAATATAACACCCTGAGACAGGAAACTTGGTCGTATCCAGTGGACCTCAGGGAGAAGCTCTGGGGACCGGCGGCGTCCCTTCAACGGACAGCAGACTTCCTGATGAGATCTGGACTGTAAGTCGGAACATGGCTTTTGGAACACAGAAGAAGAATCCATTAAGCGAAGCAAACGTGTCGCATTAGAATCATGAATATATATGAATATATATTAAACATTGAAATGACATTTGACAGGATCGAGAAGGAAGCAGCTTTGTCTTGCCGACCACCGCCCGTCAATGAGCCCCGACCCCGAGGCGAGGTACGAGCATGACAACCAGGTGCTGTCCCTCCAGGTGGAGGCGCTGCAGGCTCAAATACAGGAGCAGGCCAAGCTGACCAAGGACCAGGTGAACGCCATGATGGAGGATCGGCGCGTCAAGGAAGAAGAGTATGAGACGCGACAGCAGCGAGACGAAGAAAAAATTAAAACTCTTACAGAGAAGTGGGTGGCTTTTTTGTCAACCGAACGTTTATAGTGCTGAGTTATTTAGGTCATAAGTAATCCTGTTGTAAACAGAACAAATGCATGGCTGTTAACTGTCCATCCTGAGACGGATTTCCGTCGTGAGAGAAATTGTGCTTCTTTTTTTTTTGTGAGTTTAAATAAACGGAAAATCGCTTGGCCGTTTTCGGTTTCCATTTTGTCGCATATAGGTGAAATAATCCTGAAGCGACTTTAAACTTCAAATCATTCATTCATTCGGTTTCCATTTTGTCTGCCTTGGACCTCATAAAATTTCAGTCACACTTTATCACTTTTGTCAACAGCCATGCAAATGTAGCAGTTATTTAGCTCGTAAATAATCCTTTATGTCCATTAGGAGTTATAAAATTATGTAGAATGTTTTATACAATTACATTCAAAATATTTAAATATGTAAACCATACTGTCCCCTAAAAATTGTATTAAAAATGTTTTGATATTTTTGTGACTTCTCCCTGATCAACACTCACTTCTTCCTGAAATCTCTCACTTCTCCCTAATTTGCTTGGATGGAGAAGTGACTTCTACCTGTATTTCCAGCCTAGCTTGAACCCTGAGGAAGTGGTGTATATGTTTGTGAACATGGCCATCGTTATTTTGTCTTTCAGATTACATAAAACACAAGATCTGTTATACGACAGTACTAAAGACTTTCTTGAACTGCGATATCAAGGTCGAGCCAGTGAGAGACAGTGGATGGCTGAGAAGGATAAATTTCTACAGGATCTAGACTCGTGTAAAGTTCAGCTTAACATCAGCAAGGAACATTCCATTTTCACCGTACCAGACAATAATGAGAGTGGACAGTTAGCAGAAGAAGTGAAGGTTGGTTTAAATACCTAATACTGGCTGCAATGAAACAATTGTCAAATGTTTCTTACACTGTTAAAAGTCATTCATTGAATGTTGATATTTTAGAAATTTGTTTTGAATTGTAATATATAATCAAAGTTTCGGTTCATGGTGGAATCACGAGAGTGCTACCAGTGATACAGGAAGTGTGTTTCAAACAAAGGGAACAGTGATTTTTAATGTGTTTTGTTACATTCACTCACACATTTGTTAAACAAATGCCAAGATGACGAATGATTTTAGTTATAATATATGAGGGAAATCGTATGATAAATATGAACCTTGTTATGCTGAACCTTGTAGGTAATAAAACAGTAATTTGTTTGTTGATTTTCTGTAGGAAACAGTTCATCCTGGGAAAATTTGGTAAACTGTTGCACCTTCCATGGTACCGGGAGTGTCCGCCTGAGGTCCGGTGCGTCGAATGATCAATCCTTCTCAGTGGACCCTTTGGGTTATTTCCCATTGCATGTCACCTTGAGAACTTCAGGACCATATATTGGTTTCTAAGCCACTCTCATACCTGTTTATGTTTCATGTTTACAGTTGTGTTAAAAAAGCTAATGGTTTATTTTCTTTTAACTACAGTCTCTTGAATATCAGTTGGATCAGTCACAAAAGGTTTCCGAGATGTACCGGGAGCAGGTCATACAGCTTGAGGATGAGTTGTCTCGCATTAGGGAGCAGGGCGACGTCACGCGGGAAATATTCAAGGTATAATATTGTTTAATATTACTATTATTACAGAGAAAAACCGTATGATTCCGATTTACTGTTTCACTTTGGTGTCACTCATAATTGTTGTAAAAGAATTTGATATACATGTGTGCAATAAGTCACAACACTCAAGCAGTGAGAAATTGTGACGACAAAATTGTCTCTCACATTGTGTGAATTGAATTTTGTTCATACTTGTCTCACTAATCGCGGGGTGATAAAAAAATTATTGCGCGGGATATAGTCTTGATGTAGAGTGTGTGCCTGTGGCAGGACGGGTCAAGGGATCAATCCTCCATAGCGCAAAACATTTTATGAGTTATTTTCCGTTCTAGCAAGTGATACACGACTAGTTTATCAAATTCCATGGTGTGTGCTATCCTGTCTAAGGGATAGTGCACATAAAAGGTTCCTTGCTATTTTTTGGAAGGGTAGCGGCGACAGTGGGTTTCCTCTCAGACCATTTGGCTGACATCCAATAACCGCTGATTTATAATCGATGTGTTCCAGTGGCGTCTTTAAACAAACTTTGTCTTTGATAGGATCGAAGTGGCAAAATGACAAAGAGACTACAGTTGATGAACTCCCGCTACCAGGATCTGATAGAATTTTTTTTACTATGCTCCAAAGTGTTTAACATTGATATGTTTTGATAGGATCGAAGTGGCAAAATGACAAAGAGACTACAGTTGATGAACTCCCGCTACCAGGATCTGGAGCGACGACGTAATCTAGAGGTGGAGGGATTTAAGAACGACATCAAGAATCTCAGAACACGCTTGAAAGATGTGGAGAGACAGCTTTACAAGGTAATGGTTATTTTTTCCATCTCAGTTTTACTGCTTCTATAAGACACTGAATGGATTTAATTTTTTAAATAAAAATAATGTAAATAAAAACCCACCGAAAATAGAAACACGAAAAATCGTATCTGGATAAAGGATCAGAGATGAACTATTTTTATGTTTTCTGTGGTAGATACTATCCTGTTTGTGAAAAAAATATGCGTGTAGAAGCATTGGTATTGATGGGGAAAAGGTAGTACATGTCCTCTGTAGAGTAATAAAACCATTTGTAGAAATGACTATCTTTAACACAATTAATTGATTAATTAATCAGTGCTCAACTAGTGTCGTTAAACAAACTGCTGTTTTATTTATTAATTAATTAATTATTTATGTAATAAGCATTGGCTAATTAATTTTTGTTCATGTTTTCAACAGGTAACTTTAGGATTTGCAGAGGATATGGATATCAAACACCCGGATGACCTCGATATGCAAATACTGAAAAATGTTCGGAGGACAGCGGGCCGGTCCAAAAAGATGATGGGTGAACTTAAAAACTTGAAAGTGAAGGTGTATGGACTGGAAAATGATATAAAGCATCTCTAAATGTCATTATCATCAGACTTCAAGTTTCAAAATTCCGTCCAGTGGTTGATTGTTCCACCTTAAAATATATTTGTTGGACCAAATCAACTGTCATATTGTTCATAGAGTAGCAGCGAAATGGTTTTATAGGAGTCTCTTTACCAAGCTTTTATCTGCCATGTTTCCAGACTTCGAAATTCGTCACCATTCCCAAACCCCACCCCGCCCCGCCCCAATTGTGAAATCAATTTCCTGCCCCATCTCATCAAAATTCTGAAATAAAAACAATGCAATGTTTTTCTAATTGGTCATATTGCCATGGATAGAAGTACATGTACTGAATGTAAGAAATGCAATCAAATTTCAATAACTTGAACTTGAGTGGGTCATTGATAAATGTTTGAGTTTTAGAAGATCCACGTTTTCGAAATTATGTTTATGCATATACAGTGGAAACCATCTTAAACTTTGGCAGTATGGTAATACCACTGTTTAGATCATGCAGTTTCATGATATTGTACAAGTTTATATTTCTTAATAAAGTGTACAGTAAAAGTAGAAAGTACATAGGAAGTCTACATAAACATAAATAGATGTAAATGACGAGAGTAAAGATATTTTATGCATTTACAAAAATGGCGAAACACCAGAACAAACCACAAAGAATAATTAGTAATCGTGGTGTAATACGTTCCTTGTGAAACCTAGTTCAGCACAAGAGCATCCGACTGAGGTTCAAGAGGTCAAAGGATCAATCTTCCTCAATGGATCTGTTGGGTTCTTTCTCATTCCAACTGGTTTATCGAAAGCTGTGGCGTGTGCTATTCTGTCATGGAAAAGTATACAAAAAGGACCCCTTATTATTTGGTAGGAGTAGCCTAAGTGACAGCAATAGACCATGTGTCAATATAAATGTATTTCACATTTAATAGCTGGCGATTTTTAATCGATGAGCTCCAGTGATGTCGTTAAACAAACCAGCTTCATTTCACTTTTAGATATTACCATCACTACATAACTGTAGGCATACATGATATTTGCAGAGGTACTTATGTGACAATACGAGAATCTGATACCTCTGCATTCTTTAAAAAGGTAGCAGTGGGATGTAGCTCAGCACAAGAGTGTCCACCTGAGGTTCAATGGGTCAAAGGATTAATCATCAGTGTACCTGTTGGTTATTTTCCATTCCAACTAGTGATTCACGACTGGTTCATCAAAGGCCGGGAAGTTTTGATATAACTGCATTTTACATCGAATAACTGCTGATTAGTAATCAGTGGTGTCGTTAAACAAACTTCTATCTTTCAACGGTTCACTAAACTATTTCAACACATGGTCTCAGAAGACGGCTGCTGCAACATAGGCTATATCATTTTTATTAGCAGCAAGGGATATTTTATTACAAGACCATTAGCACACAATATGTGAAGAAATGGCTTTTTGGGAAAATGCTATATTTCCTTAACATTTGGAAGAGGTTACCATAGCGCAAAACCTTTTCGTTCCATCAGTTATATATTTTTGTAACTGCTATTGATTCTGTGATTTTTAATGTTATTTATTTTTATAAAGTAATAAAAATATTTCTATTGATGTACTTTTTAAGTGTTTTTTACTTCTCATGACAATACATTTACTTGTGCATGTAAAATTTTTAAAGCGCAGAATTTGAAATTGAAAATAAGCTATTGTAGCATGGGTATCAAATGTTATCAAAACCTACAAATAAAAATGAAACTGTCTAATTTATTTATTTGATGAACAAATATGAATGAATTCTTTGTCATGGTCAGGTTTGGCAGGTAGGAGCATTGTTGTAATATAATGTGTATTTGCTACATTGGTAATATTTTGGTTTTCTTGAAGGAGGGTCGGGCGACAACCAGATTATTGGGAGGATGTAATTATTTTTTATAGTTTGCTAAATTGATTATTAAGTCAAATTAATTTGGAATTTTGATATTTGTAATTTTCCGAAATGCAATATTATTTTGGCTTTTATAAAAAAAAAAACATATTCCCTAAATTCTTTATCAGCCAGTTTATTTGTAAACTTGTTACAACCTGGTCATGTTTACTCCACTATATTCACGATTGGTAACATAGAGAATACAACACGAGTGGCCGTTAGATGATTTATCTTACTAGATGTTTAAAATCGTATCTTACGAGTAAATGAGAGTTGGATACATTTTTAAAACCTGGAATTGTAAGATAAGCGTCTAATGGACGAGTGTAGTATGCCATTTCTTACATAGCCTCCAAGACATGTTTTTAATGACTAAAATGCAAATCTGATCTTCCAGTGTGATCTCATTTAGACGCTTCTATTGAAATCAGCATGCACCATGTGCAGGGTGTTGTCACAGATCCAGGGATAATAACATTCGATAGCCAATCCGTAGCTTCATTGTTCAGCTGATCAGAGATCATATCAAGTCATCTCCCACATTATGAGAGATACATTTATTATCTGAAGAGTAAAAAAACCTTTTACCTTACAAGTCGGTTCAAAAGTGTTTAATACAAGTTGTAACTTGAATGATACTTGTATCAAAATGTGTGCATATCCTGAAAAATCCATGCTTTTTTCAATAAAACATGGATGAAATTTTTGTTATTCCTTCTAGCGATTTTGTTTTGGCAAATCTTCATGGAGTTACACCAAGCTGTAAGGCTGCAACAGTCTGAGTAGAGCATCATGTAGTTAAATCTTGCTCCCAAACTTTTTTACATTCTGGAGAGAAAGTTGGTTTAACAACACCACTGGAACACATCGATTATTAATCAGTGGCGATTGGATGTTAAACAGTTATATCAACACTTTGTCAGAGGAAACCTGCCACCACATAGGCTACTCTTGCCGACTAACTGCAAGGGATCTTTTATTAGCACTCCCACAAATGGCAACACACCAATACCTTTGATGGAACAGTTGTCGATTACTGGTTGGAATGGGAAATAACTCAACAGGTGATTCTAGAGATACACTTTATCAGTAGAAATTAGAATGTTAGTTTTGAAAAACACATACCGAGTAAGCATATGAATTAAAACATGCAAACGAAGGTATGTAGTAAAATATATAACAGAACAAAGAAAGTAGTATTTTGCATTTTAATTTGGCAAATCTGTGAGAAAAAAACACCCAGATTTATGGGTGAAGCTCATCTTCGGTTAGTCTGAAGTGGCTGGTACACATATAATAATAATAATATATACAACAAAACAATGCCAGATCTGTGATACAGATGCCTGTGGTCTGTAATGCAAGAGCCTTACAGTAAATATATACTTCCCAATTGAAACATTTGTAAAAAAAAAAAACTATTCTTGTCTATGTACACATTTTTTAAATAATTTTGTATAAAGAAGGACCAGTTTTGTAGCAGACGTATGCCACTAACTTTTCTGTATGATGTACATAAAAGCTAAATTTGATAACTGATAGAAATACATGTATAACAGTTTTATTACATGATTTTTAGGATTATAATAAGTTTATTTATATACAACAAATTCGGCCTGCAATCATGAAATGAAAATAATTATGTAAATCAATTTTCATGTGAATGTACTCTAGATTATCTCCCTTGCATATATCCACATCTGGCAACTGTAACACAGATAATGGCTGAGTGAAGTATCACCCATTCTATAACTTATGAAAAAAAATAGTTCATAAACAAAATCAAATATAAATACTCCAAATTTAATAAAGCTGTATACAACTTGAGTGAAAAATAAATGTACAAAAATGGTCATGGTTTATCAATTACTATTGACAATATTATTCTTTTTAATTGTGAAATGCACTCATTTCATCGACTACGTACATTTTTACAAATACTTCTGTTCTTCCCATACACAAACTCTCACTTTCATTCTAATTAAATACACACACTCACTCATAACAAGTTTGACCACTGAACGCGTTCTTTTAGAATTTAAATTTAAATAGTGAAACCATAAATAAATGCATTAGTTTGTACAAGAAACATATTAAATTTAAAAGTTGCATAAGTAACAGTAAAAAGTTAAAAGGAGGTTTAAATTATATTTATTACTGTCAAATATAAATAGAGGATTGGAATTTGCCAATAGGCAAAGCCTATATTAATTTAAGGCTTCTCCCTACATTTATAAATATAAATATTTATTAACACAAG
Source organism: Melanodrymia aurantiaca (assembly GCA_032355825.1). NCBI lineage: Eukaryota > Metazoa > Mollusca > Gastropoda > Neomphalida > Peltospiridae > Melanodrymia > Melanodrymia aurantiaca. The sequence goes on from JAULBR010014002.1 coordinate 10,644, forward strand.
ATGGCAACAAATTTAATATAAATATTTCAAATTTGCAAACAAAAATGGGAATAGTAAATAAAATGTAAATTGATCTTACAATGCATTAATAGATTGATTAGAAACTTAAAGTAAGATAGTCTATTGATAATGAAGTTCTGAACAGAATTGAATGTAGTAGTATTTTTTGGACACAAAATTTTGAGTTGTCAAATAATGTGTTGCAATTTATATTTAGATGTTTTGATAAATGGGTGTTACCCTAAAAGTAATCAATCAAATTTGTTAATTAGTTTATCCAAAGTCTACCAACTTACATTTTAACTTCGTCATTATGACCCATGTCTACGACAGTGGTGCGTGCAACAGTGGTGTTTGATGGCTATAATTAGTTCTGTTCAACACTATGTCCACCAAAAATAGCATGCATAGGCCTACATTGATTGATCTATTGACGTTGTGCTTTTGCTTTACAAGCAATAAATAAAAACGCTTCTACTTGACACAGACTACAATGAAATTCAGGTTTTCAATAGCCACATACACACTATATCAGGCCATAATAAAATAAATGCTAATATTGCAATTATTTGTTTAAATGGAGGTAGGGGATGAATTTTTTTATTTTTATTTTCAGAACATATAATAATATTGAAATTAAAACAAACATTTTGTTTTTGCCTATTAAACAAACTACTTTTACCAAATAACAGAAAGGGCTCTTTTATGTGCACTTTCCCAGACAGGATAGCACACACCAAAGCCCTTGATGAGACCCATTGTGGATCATGATTTGTGCTGGTTTGTTGAAATATTGAGATTTGTACAACATCTTCATAGACAAGTACATGTAATCATTGTTTGCACACAGAGATCAATCTGGCTTGCTTTTTACAATTTTACAATTACATGTAAACAATAGATAATTTTACCCATACAACGTCAATATATAAAACATTAGCGTTATTCATATGAGCCTTATGGCTTGTTTACCAATACTATTAGTATTTTGTATCGTTGTTCACAAAATAAAAAGTGTTTAAACCAGTTATGGATCACTGGTTGGAATGGGAAATAACCTCAGGCAGACGCTCTTGCACTGCACTACGTCCCGTTCTCTGCGAGGATGAAAATCTAGCATTTATTTTATTATGGCCCTCCTAAAGTTAAATATCGTTTCTACATAATTAACTACACAGTCACACACACTAAATATATTAACAATCTTTCTCACGTTTTCTTCAGTGGATAAAAGTCCATAATAGAAATTGCATAAAGTATCTGCCTTTGATGATAAACACACGCGATTCTTAAACGAACCAGTGCAACCCGATAATAATACAAACAAATAACATGAATATTTGATCAAACATGGTCAGCTGCACCAAATATGATAACTTTCTTTACATTCATGTCCTGAACTGAGAGTACATGCGAGAATAAGAAGAGTTCACCTCTAATATTCTTTTTCTATATAAATGTTTAACTTGCTCATCAAGTCTTCTGCAAGAGAACTTGCATTTTACCTTTGACAAGTATTCTTAAGTATTTTCACCAGTAACACATTCTTCCAAAATGGAATTTCTCTCCTTTCTATATTACATTGTTAAGATTATGATCTCGACAAATTTCATATCTCGAATATTCAAGATACATGAATAATTATGACGTATGTTAGTAAAGATAATGAATATCTAGAATATTACAATCTGAATACCTTGGATACCTCAAGGTATATTTCTTGGATACCTCCAGGTATATTTCTTGGATACCTCCAGGTATATTTCTTGGATACCTCCAGGTATAGGTCTTGGATACCTCAAGGTATATGTCTTGGATACCTCAAGGTTTATGTCTTGGATACCTCAAGGTATATGTCTAGGATACCTCAATATGTCTGAATAATCTAGCAATGGCCCAGCTGCAATGATGGCAGTTTTTCTTAAATGCCAATGGATATGGATCAAACATTGTTTTAGTTCCTTCAATTACGAGATAACGAAGCTTGACTGGAAGATGTAAAAGATGTCCGAACACTTTACAACAGTGAAGAAATCCCGTTATCAGTCTTGGACAATAGAGGATCCGACAGTAGTCTATAAATGATGCTGCATATTTCATTATTCGAATATCTATGTAATAATGTGATCACCTATTACTCAAGTCTGCCCATACTCGACATCTCCCAACAAGAGATCCTCTTTCACTCATTCCAGATTTCCACATCGCTTTAAACACGTTGATCTCAATTGTCAATGGTCAACGACACTTTTGTTTTTTTACAATCCAGGCACAAAGAAGCCATCCACGTCAAATTACTTAATGGCCGTAACTTGATAAGGCAGTCTGATTTTGATACAACAAATTTGCTGGTAAAAAGACTACCTACATACAGACAGCCAAGAATCTATAACAAAAGATGACTTCTGCAACTTAAAATGAAAGACACCGGGCACTGGAAAACTAGCATGTACGTTATAGTCAGGAATAGATGCTTCATCTTCAAGAAAAAGCCTCAAAAAAAAAAAAAAAAATTAAGGGTATTGGTCCCTGTGTGATGATCTCCAGGTCATGTAATTGGTTTGTAGTCAAAGATCCTGTCAAAACTACTCCATAAATAAACAATTCCACAGTCAATGTAATGTCAAGTGTCCGATGACTGGATGGGTGTTATGTTATAGATCGGACAGTATTAGCTTTTGTCATGTGACTGGGCAGTGTTATGTTGTACTTCTGACAGTATTAGCTTTTGTCATATGACTGGGCAGTGTTATGTTGTACTTCTGACAGTATTAGCTTTTGTCATATGACTGGACAGTGTCATGTTGTACGTCAGACAGTATTAGCTTTCGTCAAATTACTGGATGGTGTTATTTAGTATGTTCAACAATATTTAGCTTTTGTTAAATGACAGAATAGTGTTACCATGACTGAATGGTGTTATGTGATTGGTCAGACACTATTAACGTTTGTCAGATGACTGGATGGTGTTATGTGATTGGTCAGACACTATTAACGTTTGTCAGATGACTGGATGGTGTTGTTATTTGTCCCATGATTACCTTTTGTCAAATGACTGTATGGTGCCATGTTGTGCATCTGACATTACTAACTTTTGTCAGGTAACTGGATGGTGCTATGTCCTACGTCCAACAATATTCAACAACTTTTGTCAAATCACTGGATAGTGTTATGTTGTGCACCTAACACTACCAACTTTTGTTAGGTAACTGTATAGTACTATGTCCTACTTCCAACAATATTCAACAGCTTTCATCACATAACTGGATGCTGGTTTGTTGTACAAACATTTTTAGTTTTTCATCGATGTAAGATGTTATAATTCTCTGGGGCCTCGTATGCAGCTAAGTTTGTTGCAGTGAGCTCAGACTTCAGTTCCCTCAGGCAGATTTGTCTTCAGCTGTACCTCCGGTACGGTCGTGGGTCTGCCGGGACTCCGGACGTGAGCTAGTGGCCGGGATAGTCGGACTGAGTTTGGAGAGAATGAATCTTCTCGACTACTCGAACTGCCCACACTTCCTGACACCTACAGTAAACAAAAAATGACAAATTATAATTTTGCAATATTTATTTTAATACATTTACATTTTAGGCCTACTGATATTGTGATTTATCATCCATTAGAGGCTTTTGCAGGAGATATCGTTGACTTAATAATTCGTGATATCTCCTACGATATATCACGTCTCATAATCTTGATTGGTCTAGAGACGGTTTTTCGAGCTAGTCACCAAGAAACCTGATAGTTCTAGGCATGACGTCATAATGTTGACGCAACTGTTTTGACGTCATGCCTTCAAAGCAAATATTGCAAGTGTACATTTCCATTTAATTTCTGTTAATAATCATCCTAATTAGAAAAAATGATAATGAATGATAAAAAGAATATCCCCCTTGTGCCTTGTGATATCATAATTTATCAGCACTAGTTGATAAAAGTTTATACTTGTATCAACTCGTGTTGATAAATTATGATATCACAATGCACTTAGGGGATAACCTCTATATATGCCCGAGAGCATTGTACATTGTTTCGGACATAATTATAGATTCCTACAGACTCGTATTCCGTTTACACCAGCAGTGAGGAAAACTGTAATCAGTGATTTCTATGTTTCGTTTCAGTTTTTCTCCGATGGTGAAGCAGCAATCAATCAGAAGTTACCGAAAGAACTCCTGTTGAGGTACAGTAACCGTCTAACAGTAACCATGTAACAGTAACAGCATAACAGTAACCGTGTAGCAGTAACTATGTAACAGTAACCGTAACCATGCAACAGTATTGTAACCGTGTAACAGTAACCGTTTATCTCCCATCCCCATACATGTAAGATAGAAATAGCCCATATATCAGAAATCAATATTTATGATAATAAAAACCATTCATACATGTATGTTCCGGTGTAGGAAAGGGCTGTTCCACCCGAGGGTACATAATTTTATGTCTGGCATGAGGCCTGCTGAGTCCTTGATTTCAATTTATGTACCCGAGGGTAAAATACATGTAGCCCTTTCCCACAACAATACTGTTATACATAATCAAGGATTATTTTTCTCTCATCAATTGATGTACGGTAGTGTTTTCTTTAGGCCATTTCAGAATGGCGCGGCACTTTGCCTTTATATATCCGCACCATCCTGCCCCCAAGTATGACCATGCTGCTCCCAGACCAAAACAGGTCTCGCCCTAATGGTTTTGTAAATTATCTTTGTAAAACTGCAGAAATATTCAATTTTATTAAAATATTTCCCAACCCCACAATTAAACACCATAATTAGACTTAATTAAATCAATTTAAATACTAATTGTGCACTTAAATTTCCTTTACGAAAATAATGTGCCCTGAAAATGCTCGGAAGTCAACAGACTAGATGATGCTTGAAAACCATTTTTTACTAAATGATGTAAAAACTAAAAATAATTTATTTCATTTTGTAAAATAAATACTGTAGATCCTGAAATTAATGCGATCATTATATTAATGCAAAAAATGCGAGTGAGAATTATTCCCATTAATAACATATTTCTATTCTGTTCATGCTTTTAATAATTTACAGTGAAAATCAGATTGGTCTGTGTTGTCAAGCGTAACCATGTGGGATAAACATTTCAGATTTCATTTCCGCACATTTAAGATTATTCAATTGTCATCGGTTTACAAACTACTGTGCCATTATTCTGTATGAATAATAAATATTAATTTTAATGGAAAAAAATGTCTTTATTATCCATATAGTTAAGCATAAACGAGTTCGTAAATTCCATACGAAGCACACGTGTAATAAATATATCTTTATT
>JAULBR010014112.1:861-15927 GCA_032355825.1 Melanodrymia aurantiaca
AGGTCTGGTAGGTACTGAGTTCGAATCCCAATAGAGGAATGAGATTCGAAGCCCGATACTGCTGTACTAGAAATACAGGTCTGGTAGGTACTGAGTTCGAATCCCAATAGAGGAATGAGATTCGAAGCCCGATACTGCTGTACTAGAAATACAAGTCTGGTAGGTACTATGTTGAATCCCAATAGACGGATTATAAGATTTTAAACCTAGTACCACTGTACTATAAATACAAGTCTTGTAGGTACTAAGTTCGAATCCCAATAGAGGAATGACATTTGAAGCCTAATACTGCTGTAATAGAAATACAAGTCTGATAGGTACTGGGTTCGAATCCCAATAGTGGTGTACTACCACTTACACCGACCAGTGTCCACAACTGGTATAACAAAAGCCATGGTATGTACAGTCCTGTCTGAGGGCATAATTATAAAAGATGCCTTGCTACGTATCACGTATCAAGTAGGAGTAGCATGTTTTCTCTCATACTAACACTAACTTCTGTCCTGGACAGGCAGTCGAGACAGCTGGAGTAATGACCATGGCAGACGTGCTTGAACCTTAATAGTATAAAAGCACGTAAATAAGTTATAACTAAGTGGTGAAGCTGAAGACTTTATTAACAGAGACACATTTGTGACAGTCGTGGAAACTATGATATCGGTTACAAAGATTATCTCCGACACCAGAACCCCCACCCCCTCCTCTGCCACGTCCTGCACCCCAACAACCAGCATGGATATTAAATACACATCTGATATATTTTTCTGATGTCTTTATCTGATACTGTATCTTTATCTGATATCTTTTTCTGATGTCTTTATCTGATACTGTATCTTTATCTGATATCTTTTTCTGATGTCTTTATCTAATACTGTATCTTTATCTGATATCTTTTTCTGATGTCTTTATCTGATACTGTATCTTTTTCAGATGTCTTTATCTGATACTGTATCTTTATCTGATATCTTTATCTGATACTGTATCTTTATCTGATATCTTTATCTGATGTCTTTTTCAGATGTCTTTATCTGATACTGTATCTTTATCTGATATCTATCTGATCTCGTTATCCTATATCTTTATCTGATACTGTATCTTTATCTGATATCGTTATCCGATATCTTTATCTGATACCGTATCTTTATCTAATATCTTTATCTGATACTGTATCTTTATCTAATAACTTTATTTGATATCTTTATCTGATATCTTTATCTGATATCTTTATCCGATATCTTTATCTGATATCGTTATCTGATATCTTTATCTGATCTCTTTATGTTCTATACATGTGTTCGTGTGTCAATCTGTCGGACTTCCAGTTTGTCTGTGCGTCTGTTTTAAATACGCCGTTACGGACACGTCTGGCTTTCATATCAGGGCTCGAAATGTGACAAATGACGGAGAAAAACGTGTTTGTTTTTGTGTCCTCGGGTTCAATGAGACAGATTGTCACAGGAGTAATTTTATTTTATTTCTGGTCACATAATGCGATGTTTTGTTGTTGTTGTAGTAGTTGAGTAAATTGAACGACGTTGTTGAATCGTTGATGATGTTAACTCCCTGTTTCCATTTTGTCACTGTATAACTATTTATATGTCACATGTTCTCCATATAGTGGCCTGGGAGTAATAATATTCTGTTCTGTTCTGTTCAAAACTCTGGGAAGCGATGCAGCGTGGAGAAGTTTGATCATTTCTGTGACGTCATGTATTAATTGTTTGTGTTTAGTGAATACATTATTTGTTTTGTTGCTAGATGAATGAGATTTGTTCAATTGTTTCCTGCTCGGCACGGACGCCTGCTGTGAATTCCGCTATCATTTCTTCTGCTCGTCTGTCTATGGCAGCCGCAGTCTCCGCCGAGCTGACGTCGATGTCGTGCTGTAGTCGTGCAACTTCACAATCGATGTAACTCTGTAGAAACTCGCTTGATGATTTCAGCTTCTCACAGATGGATTTCAGCTCACGTCTGTGAGGGTCTTCTTCTGTTGTAATGGCTGAAGCGTCACCTAGGCAACCACAATGACAAAGCATAAATAATTGCAATCAACTAATTTTAGTATTTAAACAAATTCAATACAAAAGTTATCCAATTTTTTTATTTTAAATGTGCGAGGTGAAAAATATAACTACCCTGACATAAGGCCGAACAAAAAAAGTTACTTGTTTCCTATTACATGTTGGACAAATATAGGGTAGGTAGGTAGGAAAAACATTTTGTTTTGGAAAATAATTTTATGTATGGTTATCAAATAGGTGTTAATAGTTTTGGAATATTTTCGTGGAAATTGATATTATATTTAAATAATGTTTTGCACATACGAAAAAAAGATTTAGGGTCGGCAGGTTCAAATTAGGGTCGGTCGGGTAACCGGAAATAAACAATATTTTATGATACGCCTAATCAAGAGAAAATTATTTTATATTTATGTCACAAAAGTTCAAAGTGCTCATCAGATTTCATTTAAATGTGCCTGTGCAATACAACTGTCGATTAGGCAAGCAATTAATTAATTAATTAATTGTTTGGTTATAAATGTGAATTGGGGTGTTCTTGGGTGTACCGGCCTCCTTGGTGTAGTGGTTAACATTTGGGGCTTCAGGCTGGTACATCAAGGTACTGGGTTCGAATCCCATTCGTGCATCATGGGATTATTAATCCCATGAAGTACGAACTCCGACCCAGAGTGAGTGCTCCGGAAGTCTCTGTGGGTACGTGCACTTCCACTTACACCGACCAGTGTCCATAACTGGTTTAACAAAGGCCATGGTATGTACTTTCCTGTCTGTGGGAAAGTTCATATAAAAGATCCCTTGCTGCTTATCATTTCGGAATAGCGGGTTTTCTCTATCAATTCACACTAACACTAACGTCTGTCGTTGAGAGGCAGTTGAGGCAGCTGCACTGTTTGACCATGCCAGACGTGCCAGAACCATAATTGAATATAAGCACGTAAATAAGTTATATATAACTAACTCTTGCAGGGGTTCTAGATTACGGTGGCCCGATGCCCAAGGCCAGTTATTTTTACACTCGGGCCACCAAATCATTGCTTTGGCCGTGCCCGATGGCCAGTAAAAAAATTGATTTACTTACATTTTTGTTGTTGTTGTTATATTGGTATTGGTATTTAAAAGTTGGGCAAGTGAATTTTCAGACACGGCCAGTGAATTTTCAAATCCACTGGTCCCATGGCAAGTGAAATTAAATTTTTTCCTAGATCCCCTGATTTTAGTGTATTTTTAGTCCCTAACATAAATTTTGTCGCTTTGTAAGATTTTAATTTGTTATTCCTTTTTTATTCATAGAAGATTTGTCACAAGTGTTTTTTAATAGACGAGTTTGATATTTTCCATATTTAAAATATGAGTTGCGAATTCTCTTTATCCTATAACGCTTAAAATAATATTTAAATTCAATATTTAGTAAATCGCATATTGAAATGTTCTAAATTATCTCTGACGGTAATATGACGTCATTGCTCTTCGCTCAAATGTAGTATGACGTCACTTCTTTAACCAAGATTATTAAAATGTTATGCCCAAGTATATAATACACGTATGTTACTTTACGCAAATGACCTATTTACAGCAATACCTTTGTTACATGAGTTAATAAACCAAAATATCAAATGGGTTTATGACATGGGTATTACGGGTAAGTTAGAGGATAAATCTTTTTCTATATTAGCTGTATTAAAAATCTGGTTTACGTTTAGAACATAAATATGAATTAACATTAAAGGGTTTGTCTATTTTTAGGAGCGAGAAGCAGCTTCCAAGGCATTCAAAGGTAAAAAGGGTCAGCAATTGGCTCAGGATATTGGAAAGAAGAGCAAGACGTTTGTTCCGGGAGAAAACTTACCCGTAAAAAGACCTGCAGCACCCACAGGACCATCAAAAGAAGACATTGAATCCATTAAGGTAGCTTATTTCAGAAGCCTTATTTTCGTGCTGCTATTTTCCGTTCCAGCCAGTGATCCACGACTGGTTTATCAAATTCTGTGGTGTGTGCTATCCTGTCTAAGGGAAAGTGCACATAAAAGACCCCATGCTGTCATTCGTGGAAGTGTAGCCTATGTGGCGGCAGCGGGTTTCGTCCAATAACCGCTGATTTATAATCGATGTGCTTCTAGAGGTGTCGTTAAATAAAACAAACTTTACTTTTTTATTTTCATGCTGGGGTGTCGTTAAACATTCATTCAGAAGCCTTAAGACAATCACACTAATGCCTGTAATACAGAAGCCATGTAATTCATATATATTTCTGCATTAATTTATCATAGTTATTGGACATTTTCTCTTTTCTTCCATTTATATGTGTAACTTGTGGACTAAAGCAGCCATTTACATTTTTCGACATTTATAATTAAACATCAAATTGACTGTCATAATTTAAAGAAATTTATTTTTTGTCATTTCTAGAAAGCGATTGCAAATGCCAAGACACTTGAAGAGGTGGAAAGACTGAACATGATGCTGAAGACGGGACAAGTGCCAGGTAGCACCACGGCACCCACCAAGAAGACGAAAGGTATTCTCACAATCCACATTCAGAACTCCTAGAATATTATTTATATTTTAATTTAATCTTTTTATTTCAGCTAGATTTTATTGTTTGAATATGAGGAAATGAATTCTTTATAGAAGTTATAATTTTTAATGTAAGATGCATGTAAATAGTTCTTTTTGTTAAAGTCGTGTAAAAGCATGAATTGGTAGAAACTAATTTTTGGTTTCAGTTTTAAATAATTCAAGGATAACTTTTGTGCATTAGTTCAACCTGCACTCAATTTTGTAATTACTAATCAAGTATCAAGTTGCTGTTAAATACTTTGCCATTTTTAAAATTCAGATTGCTATAGGTTGTAAATTTTTGTCATGTGTACACATTCCCTTCAAATGCTTTCAATGTTAATTTCAAGTAACGTTGTAAATGCATTGTTTCCATTTTACTGTTTTGGTTCGCATTGATACTTTATAGGACATAGGTTAATTTCAGGCAATGTGGACAAATTACATGGATATTTTTTCTGTCTATTCTTTGATTTGAATTTATATAAATTACAACGAAATGCTAATTATTTCACACACATGTTTATTGTTGGGTCACAGATTTGTTCTAATCAGTTAAAGTTTTTTGGATATACTCACAGATAAAATGAAAACATTCTTTTCAATAAAGTGTGGTGTATCTATTTCTATTAGGTTTGTGTTTATTGCTCTTTGAACATAATGTAAATAATTCACTATTGTTGGGTTAGCTTGATTGGTGTTTACTATGTATGATTCTAGTACTTGATTGGTTTTCATCTTTTTTATTTTGTATGTGTATCCACCTTATAAAAACAAAGTTTTAGAAAAACAATGTACATAACTTAATGTAATATTAATTTAGTGGTAACCAAAATTGATTTTAGTAAATTTGTCAAATAAAAATCTCAGTAGAATAACGTGGAAACTTACAGAACCTGTTACTTTGTTTCAGATTCTGGTTGCAGTCTGAATGGTATACTGAAGCAGACAGTGTTCCATTCCTTTATTTCAGACTCAGAAATCCCCATTTTTGTTAACCTGACAACTCCAGTTGTCATTTATTTCAATGTGTTTATCTCACTCTTATACCTTGTTGACAATAACTGTATGACATTAATGATTTAAAAATTTATATTGTTAAAACACTAAATTTTCTGAATAGATCCTCTTTGTCTGTTACACTGTTATTTTTAGCGAGGTAATCACTAGACTACTACACGAATAAATGAAAATGACTAGAGGTGAAGTGTTAGAAGATGTAATCTCCAACCTACTCCCACCACATACCCATTGTTTAATGTGATTGCTGTTCACACTTATTTAATGAATCAAATGTATTTAAAACTGGTAGGTACAGTGTTCAAATCCCATTCGTGGCATATGGGATTTTTAATCCCAGTACCGACTCCAAAGCAGAATGAATGGTCCACAAGGCTCAATGGGTAGATGTAGTACCACCAATTAAACCGACCAGAATTCAAAACTGGTGTAACAATGGCCAATGTATGTACTGTCCTGTGTGGAAAAGAGCATATAAAAGATCCCTTAATGCTTATCAAATAGGAGTAGATGGTTTCCTCTCTCATACTAACACTAATTTCTGTCCTGGACAGGCAGTTGAGGCAGCTTGACTGCTTGACCATCACAGACATGCTTTAACCGTAATTGGATGTACCGTAAGCATGTAATTAAGCTATAACTAACTGTATTTAATATCTAATCTTCATAAAGTTTGAGATTTATTTTACTACTTTATTGCAGGTAATTTGATTGGCTTATTTCACTGTTGGTATGGTGTATATTTTCAGTTGAGAAGAAAGTGGAGGAAGTGGAGGAGGAGGAGGAAGAAGAAGAAGATATGGAAGGATGATTGTAGGACTCGTTGCCTTCCTGTCCAAACCTTCATCTCATCTCATCATAATCATTGAAATTTCTCATTTTTACTTCATGTGAACTTTGTTTCAGAAAGGAGATTCTGCAAACTACATTATGTTCTACATTAGTTTCAAATGGGATCATTTTGATTGGAAAACAGCTTTTAAGAAATAAGAGTTGACACAAAGCTAATTAATTTTTTTTTTCGAATACTGAGGCTAAGTATTGTTAAGAAAAGAAATTTTAATAAAAAAAATTTGAATGTTTTATTTCTCAGTTCTGTTTCCCTGAAATAAAATGTGTATTTCTATCATTTTTAAAAGAAAAGTTATTTTCCATTCAAAATGGTTCGTGTCATATTAATATTGTATCAGATAGTTGCTGATAAGAACATTGTTATGAGAAGCATTTTATAAATTGTATCATGTCTCAAATTGTTGAACAAGACTATTTTACTTGTAATTATATTTCACCGTCGGATTAGACAATTTGATGGTACTGACTACACTGATTTCATTTTAACCTACTGTGTTGTCAGATACAGCTGGTAAGGACAGATATTACTACATTCAGTTGACATTTGGAAATATGTTTCATTAACGGTTTATTTCAGGAAACACATTTGTAACCAAACGTTATTGCCAGATGATTCAAGTTTAATGTTGTGTTCATGTACTGGTCAAGGGGCATTCTTATGATGTGCAAAGCTGGATGCTATTTGCGGTGTGTACATAATATATATTGTAACAATTAGTTCTTTACATTTCTGTGTCGCATAAATTTGATCTCACGTAAATGACATTTAATTTATGTTCAGTGATAATTAAATTAAATGATTGTATTAGTTTGATCTTATTTGAGAGAAAATGTAAAAAAGATGAAGACCAATGTTGGTATACATTTTATATCGGCATATGTTTTAGTACTAGCTCGATAAGCATTCCTTGCAGATAAGTAACCAATAAAATCTTCACTTGTTGAGTAAACTCGGGTAGCTAGGACGTGACTGTTGACTTACAGAAATGTGAAAGAACTCTTTCATTGAAATAATTTAATAGATTTGATTTGTCGCGAACTTGTTTATTTGTCATAAGAAAATGCAAATTATTTGGATCTGTTGTAATTCATAACTGACCGATTAAATGCCAAACACCAATTTGTTGAATTAATGTCAGAACTATTCACTAGGCATGTTTTCTCGATAGAAGTAATGATATCTGCTCACAAAACTTGACAAGAAGAGAAAAGTAATAAACGGTGCAATAAAATGTTTTGATGTTTACCACAATAACTTTTTCTAGAATATGACTGACTATCAGTTGACCAACATTCATTGATACAAAAAAAAAAGCAAAAAGGAACAAGTCATACAGCAGATGTGGACCAATTTCGGCATGATTTTTGTTTATAGTTATAATTTTCAAAAGCTAATGCAAAAAGAACTTCAAGATATAATAATATTCAACTGGATGCAGCAATACCACTTTGATGTCTGGAAAATTATGATTACTTGTACTAAAGATGTGTTTTATGATGCAACTTAATGTAGCTTACAATCATAATTTATTGTCTCACAATATGCAAATTCATACATCGTTTGAGATTAAAACGTAATATTTCCTATGACAAATAAACAACTTTTGACCATTAAAATCAATCAGAATGGCTGCAAGGGAGAATCTCATTGTATTCAGTGTCCTGAAATTGCTTATTATTGAAATAAAAATGTAAATTGTTGGATGTTGGCAATAAAAGGTTGAGAAGCTTGTTTTTGTTTTGTTTACAACTGAAAGATATCTCGAAACTGATAATCCATATTCAAACATCTTTGTAAAATATTTCACTTGATGGTGTAAAAACTATGTAGTATTCCAAACGTCAGAATTCTACTCACACCTCCAATTTCGAAAAACTTTATTCCAGAGGATTTGATTGCAATTTCTTAGTTTGTTACCAAAACGTTATAATCATCTAAGAGCAGATAACTCTTGGGACTTTATTTTATGTTTTCATTGCTTGGTGTCCATATTCTTCAATGAATATTCATTCTGCATCAAACCAGTCTGTTTAACTCATTGAGCTCAAGAATGGTAGGTACTGGGTTTGAATACCATTCATTGCCTATGGAGTTTTTAATCCCAGTACTGACTCCAACCAACAGCAAGTATCTGGTTCCACTTGCACCGACCAGTGTCCACAACTGGTGTAACAAAGACCGTAGTATGTACCGTCTGTGGGAAAGTGCATATAAAAGATCCCTTGCTACTCGTCAGAATAGTACTGGGTAGTTTTCCTGTCATATCAACATTTAACTGCTGTCCTGGACACGAAGTTTTGACCATGACAGACATGTTTGAACCGTAATTGGATGTAAGCACATAAATAGAACCACTGCATGGCTGTAAATTGCCACCATTCCAAAAGTATCCTTGGTATTTACTATTATACATGCCTTGCCGGGACCAGAACTTGTCCTATTGATACAAGTTTATCATAATATGATAAAACTTTAATAGAAATGTATCGCCCAAGGTATGTTTTAACACAGAACTTGGTCATTGACGATTACCCTTTGTTATAATGTACATCAATTCAATTGCTCATACACATGTCTAGTCAAGAAAAACAAAATACTTTGAAGAAAAGTCAAAAACTGTTTATTGACAAAAGGCAGCAATTTATTTGAAAATATGCTGCTGGTAAAATTGTATACATTAACCACACATTCTAGAAAAAAAATTTACTTTGTAAACTCATTCAAACTGTTGTTTTAACGGCAGACGTCATAAGGATCAGTGAGGTTCTGAACCTTGCAAACTTTAACCTTGTATTGTTGCTGCAGTCTGATGCAAGAAACTGTCTCATGTATATTCTTTTTAACGTTTTCACATTTCAATTTTAATCCTTAATAATTTACAAGAAATACAGCTTTGAAATGGTCTGGATAGATCAAGTTGCTGTTGGAATATTTACTGTTACGAATTTAATACTATAATAACTCGATGAGGATTGTTACAGAAATGGTAACCAACTATAGTTTCAGATTCACTGATAATTTTACATATAGATCCCCACAATAAAAATAATTTGAATTAAAACAATCCCAAAAAAATATCAGTAAATTACAATAATGCAGTCATTTAGTACTGATGAGACAAGTTTCCAGATTCACCAGTTCTACAGGGGATTTGATTGCTAAGCAACCACATCTACCAGCATCCACTTCTCAGACTCTTTCTAGAGTCATCATGCGGTAATGCTCGGGGAACAAGGCAAAGTTTTCAGCTCAGTCTAGACGTGTTAAAACAACAGCACAGAGTTCTATCATCACACATTACAGTTATCATTTTATTTTGTATTATTTTTGTCATCCTAGACCATCAACGACCCATAATACCGTTTCTGTCCATTTGTCAAGATCTCCCCAACCCAAAAATACAGAGTACTACTTTACATACATGTTGCTGTTGGGGCCTAAATTAATACTCTGGCACGAGTGTAGCAAGAATACTTGTCCCAGGGAGACCACTAATATATAAAGAACCTTTTAATAAAAAATTTGAAGTTATCAATCACGTGACTTTACCAAAAGTTAATCAAATGACCTACTTGTTTTTAAATAGTAATGCATTACAATGACCATCACTAGCTGAAGTGAGGGTGGGATGGGAGGGGAGAATGAGTGTTCAATCATTAATATTAACCAATGCTATCACAACAGGACAGGATATTGTACTTTTAATACTCTTGTGATGTTTTTCGGTCTGTGTCAAATCTGAATTTCATATTAAACTTTTAGCCAGTACAATCTTTAGCAAATTTGGTATGTACTATCCTATAAGGAACCCACGTATACATACAATTTGAAAGATATGAATAAAATATACTTACTACAATATTCTGAGACACAACCTACCAAAAAGTATAGGTGCACTGCACTAAGAATCAATAGTTTTACCCACAGATAAAAACAATGTGTGATAACGGACCTGTGTCGACTTGAATACAAAGCACACTAAAAATTAAAAAAGTAATGAGTATGATTGTATGATGACCAGCAACAATGGAAGACAATATATTTAGCAAAGTACTGAAAACAACATTAATAAACCAATACCCCAACTACATTCAACCTTTCACAATACCATGGTCATCTGTAAAATAATTGTCCAGATTTTGAACAATCTTTTTAAACATGCTCAAAGTCCATTTCAGCTTGCTATTTTATATAATGTACAGGTGACCAATGACCAGTTTTGTGAGGTTTCTGTAAACCAGCGATTGTAATTTATAGCAGGATAATCTCTTTGGTATTACGTAAACTAGTTGTCATACATGACGTGTACAGATACGTGTAACATCGCAAATTCAGCTTACAATATTGATGACATGAAAAAACAAATTGCACAAGTAACATTTTTGCATATACATGTGTAGAACAAACTCCAAAATGAAAGATGTAATTGTAGCAGTGGATCTACATTTGGTTCTTTTTTTAGTGTCAAACTTGTCTTTAATATTCTACGAGTTCACAGATTGATTTCATGATTTTCATTTACAAAGATTTTCTTCCAATTTACTTTAGGCTACATGTTAGCCTTGAAATCACCTATAATCTTTTTGTGTAATGTCCACATTAGTACAAGGTTATATGCAAGATGGTGAAACTATGTTGAAATTAATTTACTAAATCTGAGTATGGTAACATGATTTAAAGTATATGATTCTTAACATTTTTGATTAAATATTCTTTCTCATAAAATGAAATTTCATGATTTTTTCACTCTAATGTTTACTTTGAACATTTCAAGAAAATGTATAAAAATAATAGGTCTTCATATTGCTCACAGACATTGAAGAGATTATTAATTAGCAATGAACATCCTTTGATTTGACCACAAAACAAGACAAAGACCCAGATAAAAAATAAATCTTCCACGACAATGTTATTCCATGAAACCTGGAATAATTAATCACAACATATGAAAAAATGCCCTCAAAATTTAACATATGCATCTGTAAAAAGATTTGCATTAAAAATATAGTGAAAAGCTACCTATTTTTGTTACCGTATTCAGATTCATTCAGATAGAAGATAGAAAACTAGACATAAAAAGCTGACTGCCACAAGCAACACAATTGCTCTTAGTGGTTAACTTGAAAATAACAAAATAGAAAACAGTATTTGAAACAAAAATTATTAAAACAAATGTTACTAACAACTTGCCTTTTTTCTCTTCAGAATATGTTTGATGTAAAATATAACAAGAAATGTAGACACTTGATTAATGATCCGAGTAGTGCTAACAAAATGAGTGAATAAAGTCAATTTTGAAAATAAGAAATGTGTCAAAAATAATGTTTACATATCTAGAATCTATGATTTTTCAATAAAATTTGTATAGATGTATAAAATTCAGGAATATACTCATGACATACACATCATCATGTATTAGAATGATACTGATGATTACAAGTCAAATATGTGACATTCTTTAGGTCTGCTGTTTCTCGTGTATACAATAGTTGTTACAATACAGCATTATGTTAACTGGTCTGCAAGTTTAATTCCATCTGAAAGTTAATCTTTGGTCCATAATTTGTACAAAACTATGTAACTTTAAACTTTACAATATAACTTTTCTTCTTTACTACGCTTACAATAGATAACAGAATGTTAACTTGTATATAGAAATAATTATTAATTTATATAAAGCTTAACAATAGTATAACAAAATAACTACGTCCGAGTACAATGAAATTATTAATAAATAAAGACCTGTGTTCACTATTTCTAAATAAACTGCACGCTCTTTTTAACAATAGTGCCTTTAAAATCGGTTTATAAGATAAAATGCAGATTGTATAACAAAGAAGAAAAAAAATCAACAATGACATGAATGCGTGCATATCCATTACATCATGTCCCCAGGTGTCACAATTCGGCTAACACCAGCTGAAGATGTCTAGAAAACATGTTTGAATAATATTGATTTGTTGCAGATTACATCAGTACTCGTGCAAAACATTTTTCAAAATGACACCAAGTAAATGTACTTGAACTACATGCAAGATGGGTTTTTTGTGGTTTAAACATCATGTTACGGTTGTCCGACTAGTTACCTGAGAAATACACAGGAAGCTAATCTTGTAATATTAATCAATTCTGCTATTTTTTAAGTTTTAAATAATATTAGATCACAATTTACACAATAGGTTGTGCTTACTTTAATATAATACTTAATTTAATTGGTTAATTATGATTCTATTGACACAGAAGTACCATGGAAAGAAGAAGTGTTTTGCATGTTTGAATTTCCACACATGCTCCATGGACAAAAGAATGTTGCAGGTTCTAATTACCATGTTAGTGCCATGGACAGAAGTATATTGCAGGTTTGAATTACTAAACTAGTGCAAAGAACAGAAGTATATTGCAGGATTGAATTACTAAACTAGTGCAAAGGACAAGTATATTGCAGGATTGAATTACTAAACTAGTGCAAAGGACAGAAGTATATTGCAGGATTGAATAACTAAAATAGTACAAAGGACCGAAGTATATTGCAGGATTGAATTACTAAAATAGTACAAATGACCGAAGTATATTGCAAGAGGGAATTACCCAAATTGCCATTGATAGATGAATATTGCAGGTTTTAATTACCACATTACATCTTCAAATATTATCAAAAGATATAATACATGGCAGGTTTGATTTACCACACTAGTGCTGTGTATAAAAGTGTATTGCAGGTTTGATTTACCACACTAGTGCCATGGACAGTATACTGGAAGCTTCAATTGAGTAAATTACAAAACTAGTGCCATGTGTTGTAGTTTTGAATTACAACACTAGTGCCATGGTGTGTTGTAGTTTTGAATTAGCACGCTAGTGACGTGGACAGTATACTGCAAGCTTCAATTGAGTAAATTACAACACTAGTGCCATGGTGTGTTGTAGGTCTGAATGACCACACTAGTTCGAAAGTGAATTGTAGTTTTGAATGACCACACTATACTAGTGCCATAGTGAATTGCAGCTTTGAATGACCACACTAGTGCCATAGTGAATTGCAACTGAATGATCACACTATTGCAATAAACAAGATTTAGTGTATTTAATTTTTTTTAGTTATTTTCTCAAATATAGTAGTATAAATCTTCAGTATAATGTATTTAAAATGTGGCCATTTGGTAATTTGTGGACAAATTCTTAAATTATTCCATTTCTTTCATTCTTTCATTTTGCACAAAATTATAATTATCTATAAATACACACCCACACAGAACTAGATATAAATCAATGTTCAACATTGATTTGACTACAGGTTGCCTGAGCCTTGGTGAAAGTATGGACTTCTTTTCTACTCCTGAGATTCCAAACTTCTTTATGTCTTTCTGTTCCTACAATTTTGTATTACAAATACTGGTCCGAAGTTTAAAATGTTGAATGAATTGTATACAATACTGACATAAAAAAAAAAAAGTTTTGGCAGGATCTGATCTTCCTTTGGCATCGACAGCATCAGCTTTTCTTGTGTACGTAATTGTGTTCCTCTGTGAATATAAAGTCACTCGTTTTGCACCTATCGTGGATGCTAGTCTTTTCAGTTCATAAGTAAACTTCAGTGTTTTTGCATTCAGTATCAGTTCATTCTTTTGGGGGAGGGGGTGTAATTTCTTCTGTTATTCCTCCCCATTTTAAGCGATACTTTTTCGACCTCCAGACAACTGTTGGGTTCAGATGAGCTTGGCATATGATGTAAAAATAGGTCACTTCATTTAACAGCCAACCAACAAAGAATTCAAATTTGGAGCAAGGTAAAGGTCCTCCCTGAAAATAATAAAAAAACCAAATAGTTTAATTCGAGACAAAATATATATAATTCAAGTTTTATTAAGAAGCTTAAAATTCTCGAACTTATTATGATAAATAATTTCAGTTCAATTTTATTCCATAAACATAACTGTTATTATACCATTGACACACTAAACGGACAAAGTATTTCAAAGTGCATTAATAGTTATTTCCAGTTGTAGATGCACCAAAACAAAAAATTATTGTTATGAAAGCTGAAAATCACCTTTTTCATAATCCACTTTCATATATGGAATCTGGTATTCAGTTACAATTTTGTTCAATTATATTTCTTGGCTAGGTTATTGGGTTACAGTAGGGAGCCATACAACTACTTGTAATATGTCTGCAGGTGATTTGCCACTCGGCTGCATCCCGTCCCTAAACCCGACTCAAAATAGTAAAAATGTATATATAGTACCTGTACTACGTTGAAAAGAATATAGTCCAATAGAAACCACACCAAGACGTGAATGAGGAAAAACACTAGGGCTGTCCAGTTAAAGAGATAAGACACTGCCCATGATGCGATCGCTCCCAAAACCATGCACTGGAATATTGGCTCAAAGAATAATGTTGTTGGAACTGTAGATATTCGCAATTTCGTCCACCTGTGAAGAAGAAAAAAGTATTATTAATGAAGCTTACTGGGTATGATCAGGATTCATGCATGAATTCAATTTAGTATGTACCGTAATTTCCTGCGTATTGCCCACTACAGTAGATAGTCCGCAGCGATCAATATTTACGTTTTAGGATAATAAAATGCTCAGATAGCCCGCTCCGGTAGAT